>APFE030459271.1:0-22286 GCA_000404065.3 Pinus taeda | reverse complement strand
ACATGGGTACAACAATATAATAAGGGGGTTGTACTAATAACAATAAGGGGTTACACTAGTAGTATAGGAGCCTAACAATGCATATAAAAACTTTAATAAAATTTATAAATTATTTTGAAAATTTTGTAGTTAATTGAAAGTCAAACATTTAATTTGACACACTAATTAAAATATAAATAGACTTTCGATAAGTATAATAAAACAATAATTTAAGTTTATAAATATGATAAAACAAAATATCTTAATAATCCTAATCAATCTATATATATATATAAACGTATATTAAAAAGGTTGTGTGACATGGGACGAGGCTTTATTTATGAAATCAACTGAGAGGGGATGACAATAATGGGATATTAGGGATTTATATATCACAAAAGGACGAAATATATATAAAAATTAATATATATATTTTACTATATATATATATATTATATATATATTATATAAAAAGGGGTGATGAGGTTTATAAACACATACATAAATTTGTAAGTAGGTGGGGGAGGAGAATGAAGAGAACACAAGACAATACCGAATCAAATTAGACCAGTCCAGTCATAAGTATATAATTTTTGGATATATACAATAAATATATCCCCTATCACTGTAAGTTATGAATATACAAGAAATTTATTGTGAATCACTGCAAGATTGATTAAAAGACTGATGAATCAACCATTATCACAACATATTCAATCTGTAATTTGTACGATTATTAGAATTTGATAGGGCAAGGTGGTAACAATAATAAGTATTCAATGAAGGTAATTAATAAGGTAGTTTATGGTGAGCACATTTGGAAAAAGTGAGATTTTTTCATTTTTATTTATTTTTAAATAATTTTTATTACTGATAATTCTATTTAAAATCAGATAAAATTAGTTACATCTTGTACATCCATCAATTTGAAAATAGGAATTTTGATTTAAAAAATTAAAAATCATTTTTTTATTTTCAAAATTATTCAACTTTTATAAAAAAATTTAATAATATCTATAATGTTTTTGAAAATTTTGCAAATTAATTGAAGTCAAATAAGTTTGACTAGCAACCAATTACAATATAACCTATGTTCAAACAAGTATAATAATATAATATTGTATAATATTATTAAATGTAATATAATAATATATTTAGTGATATGAGATTATATATAATAAAATTATTATATTAGTGTGATGTTATATTGCAACATTCATTAAGTTTGTGCCATATTGCAATGCTCATCGAGGATCATGCTTAATTGTGCCATTTTCAATGGTTCTCTTGAATAGTGAGATTCCTCTTCATTAACTTAAAATTGAATTAATACATTCCTTAATGAACATGTTGCATTGTTGTTGGACTGTGACATTTATTAATAGTAATTTTAGATTATAATAGTCATCTTGTCATGTTAATGGTTGTGTTGCATTGTAGCAACCATCAAATGTGATGTGACATTGTCACATTCATTAAGGATTTCATTTCATTGAAAAATTTATCAAATGTGAAGTATTTGTTAAGGATTGTATTGCATTGCACCACTCATCAATATTTGAGTTGGATTGTGACATTCTTCAATAGTTATGTGAAATTGAGACTTTTTTCTTTGCCAATTATATATATTTTTTTCTTGTATTATTTTAGAAGAATGTGGTAGCATTAATGGTTATGTCACAATGCAACATTCAAGAAATGGTGTGTCACAATATGACATTCACTAAGTATTTATTTCCATTTTGACATTCATTAAATGTGATGTTAGATTATGATGCCCTTGAAGGGTTTTGTCACATTGTAATGTTCACCAAGGATTATGTTGGATTGTGACATTCTTCAATGTTTATGTCAAATAGTGGCATTCTTCATTACTAACTTTATGTTAACTTTTTTCATTCCTCCATGTTTATGTTTCATTATAATGCTCATCAAGGGTTGAATGGAGTTTGGTTGACTTTGGTTGGCCCTTGTTCATTATGGTTGACTATGGTTAATTTTTTAATGATATCACTAATGATTTATGCCATATTGCAAAATTTATCAAAGGTGACATCATATTGTAATATTCATCAAGGACTTTGTCACAAGAAACATTCATTAAAATTAGTATTACATTATAACATCTTTCTCATATTATGTTGGATTATGATATTCCAATGTGATTATGTTACATTATCACATTCATCTTTGCTAACTTAAATATTTCATTACATTGCAATGTTCAATAACGGTAATGTCCCATTGAACTTTCTTAAATTGTTGTTGGTCACCATTGAAATTCCTTAGTTTTTATTGCATATTGTGACATTCTTCCTGTGGCATTTTTATTATGATACATTATAGTATTCATGAATGTGATGTCATAGTGTGACATTAAATAAATTTTTCTTTCCCATTGTAACACTCATAAAATGTCATTTCACATTATGGCATTCATTAATGGTTTTGTCACATTACCACATTCATTGAGGGTTATGTTGCATTGTGGTGTTTCTTGATGTTTATGTAAAATTGCAACATTCATCTAAACCAACTTGTATGTTAAATTTAATGGTTATGTTGCATTGTGACATTCATCAAGGGTCATGTTGCACTGAGTTTGACTGATCTTAGGTAATACTTCTCTTGTTGGTTGACTTATGTTGAATTGTTATGTTCCTCACTAGTTATGTCATATTGAAATCTTCATTAAGGATTCTATCACAATGTGATGTTCCTTTATGGTTATGTTTGAATGCAACATTCATCTTGTGGTATTAATGGGTATGTCGCATTACAACATTCATTATGACATTGATTAAGGGTTTTATCTTTGCTATCTTAAAGTTTTCTTTTCATTGCAATGTTAAATAATGGTAATGTCCCATTGAGTGTTTTTTATTTTGGTTGGCCATGGTTGAAATTTGTAGTTTTTATTTCATATTGTGACATCAATTGGAATTATTGATTATGATACATTATAGCGTTCATAAATGTAATGTCACAGTGTGACATAGGTTTTCTTTCCCATTGTAACAATCACCAAATGTCATGTTACATTATGACATTCATTAAGGGCTTTGTCACAACACCACATTCATTAAGGGTTATGTTGCATTGTACCATTCCCTAACGTTTATGCAAAATTGCAACATTCATCTAGACCAAATTTTAAGTTAAATTTAATGGTTATGTTGCATTGTGACATTCATAAAGGGTTATGTTGTACTATGTGTTGAGTCCCAAACTTGCATCTTCCCTATACACCTTTTTAGCCTTTTTTTTCTAGTTACCTGAACCTCCAAGATGTCAAATCATTGCATATTAGTTTAAAAAGAGCATATAAAATGGTTTCCTAACTATGTCTTGTGACTGCTGTTTGATTTAGATTTTTTCTTAGTCAGCTACGGAAACTTGTCACTTTCCGCAGCCAGCTCAACTTTCTGCAACATTTTTGTTGAAGTCTATGTTATAGGTGTCTACTGGAGAATCCGACCACATGGGCAAGTTGCAAATGATGTGGACATGGAACGTGTCCCCTTGGTTCAACTGAATCACTCACAGAAGACCGTGGTCAACGACAGTCAAGCGGTGGTCAACCTAAGAGTTTTATGGTGGCAGAACTCTGTTTTTCACCACGTGAAGACTTGCGTGTCAAATTCCTAAATCCCAGGAAGTGTGCTAACACCTGTGGACTGCTCCGTGAACCAAATCTAACAGCCACCCTCCTTGGATTTAATTTTCACGGCTACCATATTGCTAGATTTCCGGACGTGGTCATTCACGTGTCTGTTTATCAGCGCAGATTTTAGGAAGTAGTTGTGTAATTTCTTGTTATAAATAAAGCATTCTCATATGCATATGAACTAGCTTTTTGTATGTAATTTTGACTATTTTACGAGCCCACTGTGCCATGACTTAATCCTTATGTTATGACTGCATTTTAATATATTAGAAGACACTATTTTTAAGCTCAATTCGTGGTTGATTTCTGATTGGCCGAGGTTGCAGAGGGCCCCTATACACCAAGGTTCTATAATTACTGTATAGTTTCATGCTTTCTTCATTTACGTTCCTAATTCCATAATCGTTTGCTTGTATATATTACAATGCTTATGGTATTCATGTTCATTGATGTCCATAGTTTCTTTTATGCTTTCTAATGACTGTTAACTGATCAGTGTCTTTATTTCAAGTTCTAATAGATAGCCCAGGGAAGTGCACATAGATTTTTAATGACTAGTGACATGATGGAGTTATCTTGTCCTTTTGCTGATTTATTTTCTTAGTTCTAATTCCAACACTGTTCATTTCTTTCAGTTTTGTTTTGTTCATTTACTTTTCTGCAAGATAGATATTAGACTACTCATGTCATTGTTAGTTACCCCCTATAGCTAGAGTGAGTCGAATGGTGAGGGATTGAAGTATGAATGCGTAGTTTGATATTCGTTTATTTGTTTTTGCAAGTTAGTGATTAGATTACTCATGTCATTTTCAGTTACCTCCTATAGCCAGAGCGAGTCGAATGGTGAGGGGTCAGAATATGAGTTGATGTAATATGATTTAGTTACTTTGCTTACAGTTTTTGAATTGCTTTGAGTTCAGTTTTCTTTTTATACAGCAGCAAGGATACTGGGTTTCATAGTCACTAGCTCACTGTTTGGTTTAATTAGAATTTAGGTACATTTTTATTTTTCTTTAGTAATTGATTTCATCATTGCAAGTTTGAAAACCTTTTTGAAAACTTTGAAGTTTGGAAATTATTTTAAAAGGTCACCATTTCCTTGAACAATTATATCCATACTTGATTTTTAGAATTGCCATCTCACATTAGGGAATCAATAAGAAGATAAACCCAAAAACAAACCAAAAATCAAAAACGACAAAGAAGTAAGAAATCGGTTATCTTGCATATATAGTGCACTTCACTTCAGCTGTTTACGACTCCCGGATTGAAAATTTATATAGCAATTTAGCACACACTAAATTGACCAAACACTATGTTTGGTTAAATTTAGGTAATAGTGCTCTTGTTGGTTGACTGATGTTGCATTTTTATGTTCCTCACTAGTTATGTCATATTGAAATGTTTGTCAAGGATTTTGTCACAATGTGATGTTCCTTTATGGTTATGTTCGAATGTGACATTCATATTGTTGCATTAATGGGTATGTTGCATTACAACATTCATGATAACATTGATTAAAGGTTTTATCACATTGCATCATTCATCAAATGTTATGTCACTTTACAACAATCATTAATAGTTTTGTCACATTGTGATGTTTAGACATGGTTATGTTGGTTGATATTAATACATTTATGTTCATTGACTTTGTTGAATTTTTATGTTCCTAAATGTTTCTATGCCATCACAACAATCATCAAATCTTATCTCACATTGGATTTGGTTTAATTTAGTGGGTCATGATTGATAATGGTTGATTATAATTGACTATGACTACTAATGTTTGATTATGGTTGATGGTGATTAGTTATTGTTTAATATCTTTAACCATGGTTGATAATGTTTGACCATGGATGACTATGGTCGAATATGTTTGACCATGGTTAACTATGGTTGAACATAGTTGACATGCTTCATTATGATTGTGAATGTTTGAGCTTCATAACTATGGTTGGCCATGTTTCACTATGGCTGGAAATCGTTGAAGAGGTTATCTTCAATTTTCAATTAGATTGGCCTTTTCGTTAAGGGACATATTGCATTGTGACATTAAGTGGTTATATTTGTTGCAATATTAACTTTGGTTAACTTTTCTTGACTTTGTATGTTTCTCACTAGTGTTTATCAAATATTGTTTTATAGGCTTAGCTATAGTTAAGCAAGGTTGACTATGCCTAGTTATCATTGACCATGTTCTACTATGGTTACCATGTTTAAATATGGTTAATAATGGGTGACTTTGAAAAAATATGATGATTGTGGTTCATGATTGACACTGGTTTAGTGTGGTTGGGAATGGTTGGCCACCAATGGTTTATTAATGCTAACTATAGTAGAGGATGTAGATATGGTATGACTATAATTCAACATCCTTAATTAAAATCAACTAAATTTAACCATGTTGGTTGGCCATGTTTCATTATAATTAACAATTATTGAAGGTGTTAGGGTTATGACATCAATTAATTACATAAATTGCAATACTCATATTACCGTTAAATTTTGTTTATCATGGTGTTCATCAAATAGTTTTATATTAATGTAAAAATAATAAATTATTATTCAATGTTGAGAGAAGAATAATGATAATAATCACATTCTAAATTAAATATAATACATATTATTAAATTTTTAAATAATATGTTTTGGAAAATTATAAAACATTTCAATATCTTAAATTATTTAATAAGTTTTTTTTCCTTAATAACATATATATTCATCTCAAACTTTCATATTTATGATTATCAATTTTTTCTTTGCTATGTATTTTAAGTGGGCATTTTAAATATATTGTATACATGCAATAGTATTTTAATATGTGATTATTTTAATTTTTAAGTGGTTGTTGTTGAATTTCCATGACCTTGGTGTATGGGATAGAATCTTAGAATCTCTTACACTACCAAATCAAGAATCTCAACAAAGATACTTTTGCAAAATGGAACAATATAATGCAGAAAATCACACATGCACAAGTATAGACAACTTTTTACAAATTTCAACCCAGATTTGTTATATTAATCAACATATAATATAACTTTCTAGGGCTCCCATACAAGGGATAATGGCCCTCAATTATCCACAAGTACAAGAATATAAGATACACTAACAATCTCATTGTAGTCTCTATGTTATATCTCAACATGTCAGTCCTTCACTTCCAATCTGCTCTTTAGTTGCCCCTTGGTCCATCAAAGGACAACACATAGAGTATCCAGGAGGGTTGCCACCTATCACTGCTGCAAGTTGCTTCTACTACAATGAACATGGGTTGATCCAATTTGCTCTTCTAGGTTGGCCAATCCATGAGCTCTAATCTACCAATCTAGTGGCTTCGTTCGTCCATCAAAGAGCTACACATTAGGCTCAATCCTTCACCCAACACATAGTTTTCAATGTACTTCTTTTCACGTTTATCTATGGCTACTTTGGACTACCAACACATTGTCATCTACCAATGTAATTATGCCTAGTAATCCACTGTGAATTTTCTCCTTGTCGAGGTTTCCAACCACCCAAGTTGACCTCAACACATGGCTCCCATAGGATGCAACTTAGTCCACACATGGACCATCCACCTACCACAAATTCATCATTGAAACAACATTAAAATACCTTGAAATCTAGTTCTCTTTTGTTGTAGGTGACGTTGACTAGTTAGGGAAATAATTAGCTTATTGCTAACCCTCAATTCCACCTCCTAATAGCCTCTTACTACTGCAACATACTTCTCTTTTGTCACGGTTATTCTACACTAGTATTTAGGCTTATTTCTATCCCTGTAGTATGACATGTGGCCTCCTCACAAGCTATGATTTAGGGCTGCGACATGCCCTAATCTCCAGAACATATTTGTGGCTTATTTTCATAAGAGACTACATCCTCAAACCCATAGTAAACCACCCATATTTTCTCCTTGAAGTTTCAGCTCCCTTTCCCTAGTCCTTGGCCTTGTAAAAAGTCATAATTATGCCCTAAACTTGGCCTTGTCTCTCCTTTTTTTGCTGGAGCTTAGCTTCAGATGCTATCTCTCCATGAAATGTGCACTTGTGGATGATGAATTAGCCTCCAACCTCACCTTCTATTTATACACAATAGAATGGATTCATTTTGACATCCACATGAGCTTGATAACCTCTCAACAAGCCTTCCTCCACTAGGTTGACTTATGTAAAACCCAATAGTGACATTCAAAAATTAATATCTCAAGATATAGAGCTCCAATTTGAGTGATTTTCGAAGTGTTGGATTCGCCACACCATCCTCTATCACCTAAAATTTTATCATGCCCATATGTCTCATGGTTTTGGTCCAACTTCTTTGGGTGAAAAACCCAAACCATGAGTTCCAAGCCCACAAACGAATTTTGTGGTGCTTCACCCTCCAAACCCTGAACCATAGGGCTTGGAGTACCTCCCAAGCTACTCAAAAATCAACACTCCCTCTTAGCGAGGGAGGTACTTCCAAAACTAGGAAGTAACTCATCATCATCATCACTGCTCGTAATACTCACCCAATTCTTGGCACTCACAACTGCAACAATCCCTATAGCATGAACTATGCCTCTCTTAGAAGTTTCATTTTCATTGGAAACATCATGATTCTTCTTCTTCTCCTGTATCTCTTTTCAATCCCTCAATGGTTCCTTCTTAGTAGATGCTGACTCCCCACTAACCAAACACTCTTCTTGGGTTTCAAAGTCTCCCTTTCAATCTGCAAGCTCCTGCTAGAATGTGACTCCCTCTGAACCTATAGAACCTGGACCTTCTTCTCTAGAACCTGCACCTACTCCTTTGAAGCCTGCACCTACAACTACTTCTCCAGAACTTGCACCTGGTCTTCCTGCTTCTTCTTCCCATGATATATAGGCTTTCCCCTTAGCTTGTATAGACCATGATCTCTAATTCCAAGCATAATATGTGTGGAGCTAGAGCCTCTGGGCCTGAGTCTTACCTTTCCATCCTAGAATAAGACCTCAAACCCCTTCTTCTCGATCATTGAGACAGATATCACGCTATATCTAAGTTCTAATACAAAAAATACATCTTGGACCCACATCACTTGTGTTGTCTCCATCCTAAATGGCATGAATCTCGATCCTTGGATCTCCTTCTAACTCTTGTTGCTCAACACCATGTGCAAATTTGAGTCCTATTCAGCTAGAGTCTCGAAAACCTCATATGTCCCTGTCATATATTTTTTCATGCCACTGTCCACCTACCATCCATCCTCATAGATAGTACCATACGAGAAATGAGAGATCATAGAAAATTACTCCTCCTCTAATCTCCCGGTGAGAGCATTTATCTCAGCAGAAGTAGTAACACAGGTGACCTCCTTCCCTTTCTTCTTCTCGTCATATCGCTTCTTCTTCATTAGACATCTCGATGAAAATTGACCCATCTCACCATAGTTGAAACACTTGAATTTACTCAAGTCCTTATTTTTCTTACCCTTCATTCGTATTGCAAGTTCCATATCATCATCTGAAGCCCTCTTCTTTGGATGAAGATCCTCGTCTCGCAACTCTTCCTGAATGAATTCGTCCCATAGCCTATTCCAATCTGGCAACTTCTCTCTGGAAATGATCCCTTTAATGAAGGGCTCCCATTCCTTAGTGAACCCTTTCAATGCAATCCTCATGATATCATTCTCTGAAATAGTCACACCACCGACAACAAGCTCATATTTGACCTGAGACAATCTCGTCAGCTAAAAAGTCACTCCTTCATTGTTCATCATCTTGGTGGACATCAACTTATCCTCCAATACTAGTATTTGATTCTCGTTCTTATTCTGGAACAAATTCTAAAGAGCCATCCACATCTCATGTGCAGTGTTCTTCCTAGCCAAATGAGGTATTAGGGGATCCTTTACACCATCAAGGATGATCAATCTAGCCCCAGTATCCAAATTATCCTACACTTCTAGCTCCTTTGGGTTAGTTGGCTTCTTGATGGATTTTTCGATGAACTCGCAAACCCAGTTAAACCTGTAAGACCAACTTGATCCTTTCCTTCCATGGACTATAGTTGGAAAACCCCTCCAATTTGTCCTCTTACCGGAGAGTAGCATGCAACTTTGACATTGTAGTGAACCCTTCACCTACAATGTGAACAACTCCCCCTTAAGTTATACTTCGTTGTGCACTTTGATGATTCATTATCTTCCAAAGTAGCTCAAACCTTGCTCTGATACAATGTTGAATTTCCATGACCTTGGTGTAGGATAGAGTCTTAGAATCTCTGTTGCTAGCAAACCAAGAATCTCAAAAAAGGTACTTTGCACAATAGAACAATATAAAGAAGTAAGTCACACATGCACAAGTATAGACAACTTTTTGAAAAGTTAACCCAACTTCATTATATTAATCAACATATAATACAACTTTCTATGGATCCCATACAAGGGATAATGGCCCTCAATTATCCACAAGTATAAGAATACAAGATACACTGAAAATCTCAATGCAATCTCTAATTTGTATCTCGTCCTGTCAGTCCTTCACTTTTTTTCTACTCACTAGATGCCCCTTAGTCCATCAAAGCCAATAGATAGAGTCTCCAGAACGGTTGCCACCTATTATTGTTGCAAGTCACTCCTGCTACAATGAACACAACCTAATCCAATCTACTCTTCTAGGTTGGCTAATCGCTGAGTTCCAATTTTCCAATATAGTAGCTTCTTTCATCAATCAAAGAGCTACACATTAGGCTCAATCCTTCACCCAACAGATAATTGTCAATGTCCTTGTTGTCACACTGATATAGGGCTAGTTTGGGCTACCAACATGCTTCCCTCCACCAGTCCAATGATGCCCAATATTCCAATATGAAATAGTCTCCTTGTTGAGGTTTCCAACCACCCAAGTCAACCTCAACACATGGCTCCCACATGTTGCAACTTAGTCCACACTTGGACCATCCACCTTGCACAAATTCGCCATTGAAACAACATTAAAATACCTTGAAATCTGGTGCTCTTCTGCTATAGGTAACATCAACTGGTTAGGGAAATGGTTAGCTTACTGTTAACCCTCAGTTCCACCTCCTAAAAGCCTCCTACACTTGCGGCATACTTCTCTTATGTCACAGATATTCTGCACTGATAACATGCGACCTCCTCACAAGATGTGATTTAGGGTTGTGGCATACGTTAATCTCTAAAAAACGCTGCAACTTATTTTCAAAAGAGACTACATTCTCAAACCCACGCTAAACCATCCATATTTCCTCCTTGAAGCTAAGACTCCCTTTCGCTAGTCCTCGGCCTTGAAAACAGTCACAATTGTGCCCTAAACTCGGCCCTATTTCCCTTCTTTGGCCGTGGCTTAGATTTAGATGTTATTTCTCTATGAAATGTGCACTTGTGGGTGATGGATTAACCTCCAACCTCATTTTCTATTTATACACAATAGAAGGGATTCATTTGGATGTCCACATGGGCTTGATAACCCGTCAAAAATCCTTCTTCCACTAGGCTGACTTGTGCAAAACCCAACAATGACATTCAAAAATTAATATCTCAATATCTAGAGATCAAATTTGAGTGATTTTTGAAGAGTTGGATTCTCCATGCCATCATCTATCTCCTCAAATTTTCCCATGCCCATATGTCTCATTGTTTTGGCCCAACGCCTTTGGATACAAAACCCTGACCTTGGGTTCCAAGCCCACAAATGACTTTTGTGGTGCTTCACCCTCCAAACCCTGAACTCTAGGGCTTGGAGTACCTCCCAAGCTACTAAAAAATCAACATTTTCATGGTGATGCACCTAATTTTGGTGTAAAGAGAGTGGGATAACAACCATTTAAGGAACATGCATGCATTCATTCTTACAAACATGAGCATGTTCCTTTTTTAAGGTTTATCCTTGATCAAACCTTCATGTTGGGTTTCTAATGTGGTCATGAAATTCCCACTTATTATTCTTATGAAAATATGAAGCCATTGTTTTAATTCGAACGCACATTAAAAATAACACATGCATTTGTCTACCAATATTTAAATAGATAAATAAAAATAGACCTACAGGATCTCGTTAATTCCCTCGTTACTAATATTACACCATGCCAATGAGTGCTTCCAACTCATATTGAATGCACACACTTCTGGTAAAGGTTCAAGGCTTCATAGATTCACTAAGTATAGGTAATTCGTCCTTCCTTTTTTTTAATGAAATAAAAATCTAAAATTTTAAAGGGATTTCTTTTCTAATGACACATTTATTAAATACACTTACCATCACTAAAATAAATAAATAAATATAATAATTAATATTAATATATATAGCAATCAACAAACCAACCTATATATAATCAACAAACCAACCCTATAGCAAAGCCACAAGAAAACATTAACCTAGAGGAAAATCCCAACCCACAAACATAGATTATAGAAGATTTAAATCAATTAAAAATATTGATTATAGAGCTTACACACACAAGGGAACTATTATGAGTCTTGTTAGCGACATCCCTTGACAACATTATTGCCTCCATTAACCATGTCCATGGTCAAATGACAAATATCACTAAATATAGGACTAAGATGAGAGAGATATACTCCACTAGTATTAGTAAAGAGCAAGTTAAATATTTTAATATCACCAAAAAGGTGATTGTGTGGTTATTTAGGAACCCAAGAACCAACCACCTCCTAATCTAATAAAGAGATTTATTTTCATGGATTGGTGCACATTTGATCCATAGAAAGGGGATTGGATGAGGTGGTGGTTTATGGTTTTTGATAAACCTCCTTGTCGTAATAGGAAGGCACCATTATATTTCCTTAAACAATTATGGGTCAAGTTCATAATTGGTCTCCATGTTAACTATCTTGACATTAGTGGGTTCCATGGGGTTTGTCTTGGCTATACCCAAGATTGACTAAATTCTAGGAGTAATAGATTTGGAGGGACACCTACTCCTAGGCATATTTCCAACCCACCCCAACCCTGCCCCGACAAGCACCTCAACTTTTGGATCACCTTGCTAACAACAATGTGATAGCATGTCTCACACATAGTTTCATGCATCATAATTAATTTGTTGTGCCTTCAAAAAAAGATCCATTGGATAAGTGTCTTTGACCTCCATGTGTAGGGCCTTCAATCAATATTAATTATAGACCATTAATTCAATGTATGTAGGTCAATGTTTCCGATTCAAGTGAAATAGCATGACTATGCTCTAGTTGTAGCCATACTAGCCATTGGCCAATGGAGGATTTTGTCCGTGAGAGATTGATGGATCAGGTTAGCATGATTTTAATTGGTTTTAAATCATTGGTTATATATTTAATAGTACAATTGATAAGTATTCAATAAACATAACTTTAGAATACTTCTTTCTTGCTTTTGTTTTTTTGGAAATTTATAGATGATATGAAAGGCTATAGCACCATCAGGTGGGGAAATGTTCCCCCAACTTGATACATGCATGGTTATATAATTTTACATTGTAGCACCTGACATAAAGGTATATAACTGACTTTATGTTTGTCTACTTCAATGACAACTTAGCAGGATTTAAAATTTTGGTATTTTGTAAATTTTCAAGTTACTTGGGAGAAATCAATCTAAATTTCATTGTGTTTCCACATGTTTCCATGAAATATTTTGAATGGCCATATCCACCTCATATTAGCAAAACACATCCCACATGGGTAGAATATTTTATATTATATCAACTTTTAATTTGAGATTCACTATCTTAGTTTAGGTTGAAGTTAATGTTTTCGCACTAATCAAATATATATTACAAATGTGTATGTAGGTGCTATTATTCCTATTCCCTTCCCATTATTTATCCATCCAGTTCCATCCTTCACCTATACCATTTATTACACATTACAAGCCCAGTATGACCATTGTACCACCACAACACCACCCCCCAAAACGATGTTTGACATTCCCACTCCCTCTCCTTCAGTGCTTCTCATTATTGTATAGTTGGTGGGAATGTATCACCCCCAACACCTTATGCCTTTTATTTTACATCATTACACCATTCCCACATCCATTCACCCTACAAATGTCCAATTTTTTTGGGAGAAATCAATCTCCTTGATGGCAACCTACTTGATAAAGATGTCAACATTATGATAACAAGATAGTTATGCATAATGATAGAGATGCTAGAGGTGAAATGCACAAAGGAATTCCAGTTCAGAGACAAATGGATGGTAAAGGTAAAGTTTGAGAAAGCATATGCGGGTCCTTAGAAGCAAGGTCGTGTACATATGCAGGTATTGTGAAGAAAGTCACGTACAGAATCTACACCGTGGTAATCTAGATACTAGGGGTCTTTATCGTGGCATTGGCCCATAATAATGAGAGTGAAAACAATTATTTAATCCCATCAAAGAATAATAATGACATTACCAAGGTATTTTCCTAAGGTATTGGTTAAGGCTAAAGTTAGATAAGGAGATGGAGATCAAGGTCTTATGTGTGCAAATAATGGGTTGTTTATGAATGATTTGATTTGAAACAGGTGTGCACCAAGGAGCATGGAGATGGCTCAAATCTGATATATTTGAAATGAATACATATTGCTTGATCTATTTATGTTTTGATAGATCTATGATGATGGTATGAATCTACATATAATGATACTTGACTGTAATATTTGTATGTTGTGATTTGTGTTTGACAGATGTTGTGTTTGCAACGAAATTTTTTCATATATGTACATAGGTGTGTTTGGTAATAATCATGTACATACGTAGCTCCATCTTTGCAATGCCATGTATACATTCTAAGAATTTATACTATATGTTGAGATCTGTATGCAGGTGTTATTCATGGTAGTCGCGTACATACGCTGACATGTTTTTTGGAAGTCGTGTACATATACTAGGGTTTTGCAGTATGTCTTATTGATGACATTTGATCGGTTCTATTGTGATTGTTGTTTTCTGTCGATGACGTCTTTTTTTGATAATATGTGTTTGAAAATATTGATTGAGTTAAGTTGGTTATGGAATGGAATGCTGATTAGAGATGGTGCTACAATGTGGTTATCTATAATTGTCTCAGTGATATGTAATTGATTTAGTACATGATTCAGTGGTTGTTTCAGTAATGCAATGATTCAGATTCAGTTGTCAATGATTTCAGATGCGTACGCAATTCTTATATAGAGGAAGCATGTATATACACAGGTATGCTTTAGGACAGTAGAGTATACATTTTGAACTATATCTGATCAGGGTTTGCAATGACAAAAATTGGTTTCAGTGATTATGAACAATGTATGTCTTGGTATGTTGATGAATGGTTGTGCATTGGTATGATATGATGGTTTATATTTGATATGGAATAGTTTGATCTAGTTGCAATGGTTAGAAGAGATTCAGTGATTGGTTTGCTAATGTTATAGTGATTCAGTTGGTTCAATGATTATCTTTCAAATTCGGTATTCAGTTTGATATTGAGCTTAATGATGGGTGTGGGTCTAGTCCAAAAATATGATGAAAAGTGGCCTATAGGTTTTGATGTTTTGAGTCAGTGGATCCAGTATGAAATATTATGAAATGTGGTCCACATAGGTGTTGAGGTTTGGACCCTTCAGTGAGGGATTCATATCTTCCTTCTAGTAGTAGCTGGTAAATTTCTACAGGGGGTAGTTGCTCCCTTCCAATAGCATCCGATAAACGAGATCAGGGGGTTGGAGCTCCCTTCTAGTGGGTGCTAGAGAATGAGATAAGGTTGTAGCCTTCTGCGGGTGGGAGCCTGCATATTGGTAAGACTCTACACTAGCACAAGATTGTAAGAAGTTTTCTTAATAATAAAATAAGAAGACAAAGAAAACGACATCGGTGATTTCATGGGTGGTTTTCTCCCACACTAGGTTTCCACCTAAAATATTGGTATTCTCATGTGTTTTGTGTTGCTTATGTGTGATGGTTTATTCTACTCTTTACTGCATAATATACGTATGATGAAATTAATAATGCACTGGTTAAAGATAAATATCTGATGGAACTTATGAAGAATTCAGTTATCTGACATGCGTTGTTTTCTTTCACTAAAGTCATGTACATATTTTGGTTGTTTAAATAATAGTAGCATAACAAAAATCAGAATATGAAATGAAAAAAATTAAAGTGGTTTCCAAAAATACTAATTTAACCACCCCCCCTAGTATTTTTCCCAACAATTGGTAATCAAAGCAGGTCCCTCAGAAGAAGCTTGATCTCTTAAAGGGAGATCCATCAAGATTGGTAGTCAAGAAGGAGAATTTTATATTAAGCTACCTTCATTTAATGGACTAACTTTCTATTTTGGAAAGTCGGAATGAGAGCATTTTTGCAAGCACTTGGAGTAGATGTATGGGAAATTGTTGAAGGTGGATATCAATATCCAACCTATATTCCCACAGATACTGTAGGGAAGAAACAATATGAAACCAATGCAAGGGATGTAAATTCCATACTGGGAGGTTTGGCCGAGTCTGAATTCATGAAAGTCATGCAGCTAAACACCGCAAAGGAAATGTGGGATAAGATTATCCAAACTTATGAAGGTGACACCAAGATAAAAAGTGCTAAACTTCAAATATTTAGAATTTTGTATGAGACTCTTAGAATCTATGATGATGAAAGTATTGCAAGAATTTTCCTTAGAGTAGATGAGGTTGTTAACTCTGTGAAAACCTTGGTGATAAAATAACAGATGCTACTGTTTTTGAAAAAAAATTGAGATCACTAACTCCAAAGTTCGATTCAAAAGTCTTCGTCATTGCAAAAATGCAAGATTTGAAGAGTCTTACTCTTGAACAACTCCATGGGATCTTGACAGCTTTTGAGATGAGAAAAGGGGGTCCATCAAATATTAGAGAAGAAACTTTCAAAGATACTCACAAAAGGAAACATATATAAAAGCTTAAATATGCAAGCTACATTTCAGATGAGGAAGAAGAAAATTTCATGAGAAAGTTACAAATAGGAACTGGAAGGTTCAAAAGTATGCTTCCTTTTAAATTCTTTTCTTGTGGAAGAGTAGGTCATTATTCTTCTAAATTTCCTTATAAATATAATCATGAGAAAGGGAAGAATGTTCAAAAGAGGAATGTTGGAAGAAGTTTTGATAGCAAGAAAAGTTTTAATTCTAATGAAGATAGTCAAAGCACATTTGATGATTAAGAAATTTCAGATTCATATTCTAACAATTGTTATCAAGTACTTATGGCTCTTGAAGATCAATCAAATGAATCAGATAGTTTTGAAATAGATGATTTAATGAAATCATTGGAAGAAAATGATAAACTCAGGAATGCAAACAAAGATCTAAAAATAAAAGAAAGTAGTATGATTAAGGAAATAAACATGTTAAGAATGTAATTCAAAGTGACCAATAGAAAAACAGATATCTTAAGAAAACAATTTCAAGAAAAGGAAAAACATTTTGAAACATTAGAATTTGAAGTTATGACTCTAAAGCAATACTATGAGAAAATCAATAAATGGGTAAAGGGATTTGAATCACTAGAGAGGATTATAAATGAATAAATATCTCCTCTAATCAAGATAGACATTGATTACATGGCTTCAAATCCACAATGTAATAACAATAACAACCATCATGAGGTGTTTCAAAAGGAAACTAAATTAAGTCACTCATCTAAAATAAAATACCATAAATCAATGTCAAGATTAGTCCCTCCGCATAAAGTTTGGTTTCATGGATATTATTTCCCTTGTAACTCATTTGGGCATAAGGCCACTAATTTCAAGTCAAATAAAAGCAGAAGATGGGATAAGTTCCAACACATGATTAGAAATTACAAGAAGATTTGGAGGAATAAGGAATGTTAGTCAAAGATGTAGGGAAGGTTTCCCCTAATGCAGTCCATTCTCTTAAAACATACTTCTATCAATGATCGTAGAAGTGAATGTGAGGTATATAACCTCATGACGAGTAGGTGATGATTATCATGTCCACGTGATCGGTGAGGAATGATATTAGGGGGAGATGCATATACTATTGACATTACATTGATGAAGTAGAAGTGCAAAAGAATAGGTATGGTATGTTCAAGGGGAGTTGTTTTTATGAAAAGTTCAACGCTTTTTCTTTCTGTACGCAGGTTACATGAAGGATGGTTGTCTATATACGTGATTTTGATCTAAACATTCACGTATGGTTTCTTATGGTGATAAATGAACGGCACGGATTCAAGGGGATCTTCTTATATGATTCCATAAGTTATTATTTTCTTTTTGATTATGTCATTGATTTGTTACAGTTTTTTGGTGGTGCTCATATATTGCTTAGAATGATGTTGTTTCATGATGGTTCATAAGTTGCTGAAAAATGTTATTGTTGCCATGGTTCTTTTATGGATTTTTTGATTGATGAGGTGGATATGATCAGATTTGATGATGAAGAGTTGGCACAAGTTCAGGGGGAGCATCTGTTATGCTTCTAAATGGTCCATTGTTGGCATTATGATTTATTGAGTATTTCTTGTTGCATGTTGGTTCATGATGAGTACATATCATTGGTGTTGTGTATTTGTTGCTATTGTTATTGGTGAAGATACATATATTTATGTCATTTTGTCTTTAGTGATGATGAATTCATGGATGATGGCTATATATTTATTAACTTGCACTTAGTGAAGTTGATCCTACTTTATACACTTGATGAAGAAGATTTGTATGTTATGGTCATTATTGACATAGGTTGATGATGATAAGTTTATGATTCACTCACGACTTGCTGAGGTTATGTCATCAATGTTGTTTTCATTATGTCATCAATGATACATGGATTGCATGTGGTGAAGTTGTGGATGAGGCCTATATGTTTCTTAAGCTACATTTGAAAAATTATTGTGTCAAACATTGATAAGAAAGATTCATATGTTATGTTAATTGAAGACGTTGGTTGATGATGTTGTTGATCAAGCCCTATGCATGGAAAAATTTTAGGGGCTAATATTCGCAAGTGGACTAATTTTCCATGATTTTTCCAAAAAAAATTCACCAATTTCCATTTCTTCTAAAAATGATTCGTCCAAATTTTACAGTGTAAAATTATTTTACCCTAAAAATTGCTAAAATTATATGGACTCTACCTATAAAATAATTAGAAATTTGGATATTTTTATAAAGATATCAACAACATTTTTATATTTTTCATATTAGACACTAGTGAGATTTGCCAAGATTTATAAACTTTAAAACAAATTTCCATCCTTAAAATTTTCTTCGGTCCTATGTATTGTGATGATGAAGGTATTCTTGGTTTTCACATATGTTGTTGGTGAATGGAAATAAAATGTATATGTTTCCTATGGTGTTGTGGTTCAAGATATTGATATTGTTGCCTATGGATTATGGCTCTTTTAATATATGGAAAGAGCATGCTAACCTTGATGTTATGAGGTTAAGGGGATGAGTTTTTGACAAAACTTTATTGCACTATCTTATGCTTCTACTTCAGTGCTTGGTGATGCTTGGAGACATTGGATAGTGGTCACAAATTGATGATATTATCTTACATGTTGATGATGATGATGTTCATGATGTTGTCCATATGTTACAAATTCTTATATGGAGAATGATTATTGCTGATGACTATCATGATCTTGCCACCTCACTAATTAAGGTATCTAGTTTTGGTTATAAATGTCATATTTGTCTCTTGATGTAAAGGTTATATAAATACCCATGCTGTAAATAATTGTAAAATTATATCATGGGCTATTGGGGTCAAGTTATTCATGTATGTAATCCCATTATGTTGGGACATTGATGTACAGTTGGGTCAAATATGTAACCCCACAATGTTGGGTTATTGATGTAATCATGATTCATTGGTGATAAGGAAATGTCATATTTGGTTGAGTCATAAAGTATTGTACTTTTATTGTATATCTTTAGAGGTTCCAGCATATGCTCAAGGGGATAATGCTCGGTATGCATTTTTAGCAGATCAGACCTACAATGATCTTCTCTACAAAGGGGTAGAGAAGACTTCATTCAGCATTGGTCAACCCTTTTCCCTTAATATTAAAGGGGGATAGAAGCTTTGTGTTTGGAGATTTGTTTTTGGATAAGCTTGGTGAGAAGCCTTCGTATTTGCAGGTGTTTATAGATGGTGACCAAACAAAAAAGTGGTTTCCATCAATTCCAAAGGGGGAGATTGTTGGAATTATGGCTAATGTGTTGTCCTTGATGGAAACCTACTTGATAAATATGATAACATTGTGATAATAGGATCATTATGCAGAGCGTTACAGATGCTACAGGTGATATGGACAAAGGAATATCAGTTTACAGATAGGTGGATGGTAAAGGTAAAGTTTGAGGAAGTATATGTAGGCCCCGAGAATTAAGATCGCATACATATGTAGGTATTGTGAAGAAATGTTGCATATAGAATCCGCACCATGGTAATATCGATACCAGGGGTATTTACCATGGTATTGGCCCAGAGTAATGGGAGAAACAATGATTATTTGATCCTGTCAGAGAATAGTAATGACATTACCAAGGAATTTTCCTAAGGTATTAGCTAAGGCTAAATTTATATAAGGAGATGGAGATCAAGGTGTTAGTATTGGGTTGTCTATGAATTATTTAGTCTCAAACAAGAGTTCACTAGGGAGCATGGAGATGGATCAGATCTGATAGATCTAAAATAAATACATATTTCTTGATTTGTTTATGTTTTGATAGATCTATGATGATGGTATGAATATACATATAATGATGTGTGACTGTAACAGTTGTATGTTGTGATTTGGGTTTCACAGGTGTTGTGTTTAAAATGAAAGTTTTTTTAGATCTATATGCAGGTGTGTTTGGAAATAATCGTGTACATACGCAGATCCATCTCTATAGGGCAAAGTATACATTATGAGAATTTATATTGTATGTTGATATCTATATGCAGGTGTTATGCATGGTATTCATGTACATACGCTAACATGTTTTGTCGAATTCACATACATATACTAGGGTTTTGTAGTATGTCTCATTGATGATATTTGATCATTTTGTTGTGATTTTTGTTGTTTTTCGATGATGTCTCTATCATAATAATCGGTGTTTGAAAATATTGATTGAGTTAAGTTGGTTATGGAATGGAATTTTGAGTAGTAATGATGCCACAGTGTGGTGATACGTAATTGTCTAAGTGATATGTAATTGATTCAGTACATGATTTAGTGGTTGTTCCAGTAATGCAGTGATTCAAATTCAATTGTCAGTGATTTGAGATATGTGTGCAGGTCTTATACAGGGGAATCATGTATATATGTAGGTATGCTTCAAGACAGTAGCATATACATTTTGAATTATATTTGATTAGGGTTTGCAGTGACATCAATTGGTTTTTGTGATGATAAAATCCGTCTAGCTTGGTATGTTGATGAATGGTTATGCATTGGTATGATCTAATGGTTTATATCTGATATGGAATAGTTTGATATAGATGCAATGGTTGGATGAGATTCAGTGATTGGTTTGTTGATGTTATAGTGATTCAGTTGGTTCAATGATTATCTTTCAGATTGTGTATTTAGTTTGATATTGAGCTTAAAGATGGGTGTGGGTCCAGTATGAAAATATGATGAAAAGTGGCCTATAGGTTTTGATGTTTTGAGTCAAGTGGATCTAGTATGAAATATTATGAAACATGGTCCACAAAGGTGTTGAGGGTTGGAGACTTCAGTGAGGGATTCAAAGATTCCTTCCAATAGTAGCCGGTAAATTTGTGTAGGGGGTAGGTGCTCCCTTCCTGTAGCAGCTGTTAAACAAGATCAGTGGGTTGTATCTCCCTTCCAATGGGTGTTGGAGAACCAGAGAAGGTTGTAGCCTTCTGTAGGTGGGTGCCTATTATGAAACTAGCTCACAAAAAGATAGAAAAGATAGATGAACGCCTTAGAAATAAGCCTCTTCAAGGGAGAAACCTCCTTTACATTACGCAAATGAACAATTCTTGGATGATACAAATGACAAGACCTTCGTTCCATATATAGGAGTTTAAGGGGTCATAATATAATTAGAGCCAACATAACAATAATAATATAAGGGCACAATAATAACAATAGTGGGTTTCTATGGGGCACAATAGTAACAATATGGGGACTAAATGGGTACAAAAATATAATAAGGGGGTTTAACTAATAACAATAAGGGTTTACAGTAGTAGTATAGGGGCCTAACATGCACCTCTCCTTCAAAAAGTGTTTTCCTCAATGCTTGAGTAGTTCTTGATTCTTGTGTATAAAATTCTTGTCCTCCCATGTGGAATCTTCAGCGGGTAAGTTCTTCCACTTGATGAGATGCTCTAAAATTGATTAATTTTGTAGCTATCGGGTTCTCATTTCTGTGACTGCTCCAGGTTCCAATATGATTTTTCCTTCCTCTTCAAGTTCTAGCAATATTGTTTGAATTGGGATATTTTGTAACTTTTGAATGAGTGGCCACACTTCTTCGTCCTTCTTCCATTCATTCCTTGCTTCATTTATCCAATCTGGTTGGATAATAGAAATAGCACAAAACAATGCTTCCACGTCCTCATCCTTTCTTGAGAGTGCATCTACAACAAAATTTTGCTTCCCTTTTCTATAGATGATGTCAAAGTCATAACCCAACATATTTGTGACCCATTTTTTCT
>APFE030459267.1:0-17216 GCA_000404065.3 Pinus taeda | reverse complement strand
CATCATTGACTGGTAATCAAGTGGTTTCTACCATGTTCGACATCGACTCATTTATTCGCATGGCTAGAATCGTACCAATTTGGGAAGTAGAGATGAAGACCCTGGATCTAGTTTCCACCATCCAGGCTGCGAGGATTTTTGTATTCATTATGTTGTAGACCAATTATAAAGATGGCTGCGTCCATACTGTGTCTACACGAGTCTATGATTATGATTTATTATGAAATCATTCCTGTATCAGAGTAGTTAGTCTGTTAGTTAAAGTTTTGATCTGAGTATGGGAATGCCTACCTCAGCGATGATATAATCTTATACATGTATTTTGTGTTGAAAATTGCAGGTTCTAACCGGGCTCTCCACGAGATAATCCTTGAAATGATAAAGTACTTCACCCTTCCTAGATGATATAAAACCCTTATCTATTACAGGTTTCGCACTTTAGGGGGCAATCTGTTACACTGAAATTTGTCACCATGACTATCTGCAGTTAATATGGCTCCATCAATAGTCATATTATCCTTCTTGTTAAGCCTTATACCTCTGCTCTTCCATGTCAAACTTCAAAAAAGAGAGAAAGTCATTAAAAATCATGTTTATCTCTGGGTACGCAGGTTCTCTCGACCTTGCTTGCGTGTACGCATGCCAAGCTCGTTGTACCTGCATACTTGTACGCTCTGTAAGTCAAGGGATGGGTGCGTACTCCTGTAAAGTTCAAAAGGCGTGAGTTTCGTCTTAAAAAAGTTACTTGTGGCCACTTCCAGAGCTTTCTAGAAGAGTGTTTGACGTGTATTGAGCGCCTCGAGATGGTTCATGCATCCATATGATAGAGGAACTTATCCCATCAAGAGGAGCTACCCCATCCAAAAGAGGGAGTATCCCATTGATGTTGGACCTGAATAACTTCCTCTAGAACACTATAAATACAGGCATTGGGCCAGAGGAGGGGAGGTTGAAAGCTGAACATTCCAAAGGGTAGATGTTGCTAGAATTAGGACTTCCTTGTAGAAGCTTGTGAGGAAAGATTACCATCCTTTCTTGTTTCATTTGGAAGTGGGTGAGCTTGTCAAAGTAGAGGAAAACTCTTGCTGGACCCTGGGAGGAACTTGCACAACACCAAGGCTCAGGTTGTAATGGTTTCTTTTGTTTCCTATTAATACAAATAAGTCCATTCTTCTCAACAATGTTGTTAATGAATTGTTTCATATACTCCTTGGTCTATATGTTGAATATGTTTTGTTTTATGGAATATTCAGGTGTTATGTAATCGTTTGATTGTTAGTGTATGCAGGTTTCGAAGTGAAGGAGGAGCTCATCTGGATCGGTGAGGCTAGACTACTACAACAGCGTTGGACTTTAGGTAGGATAAAAAAAAACTTGGTTTCTCATATGATAATGCATGTTTAGAGAAGGATTGCTCTTAATTGTCTTGTTTGTCACTAGAGAGTCTTAGACTCCTAGGGAGGTTAGTTTTGTCAGCAAAAATAACTCTTTCCGCATGACACTAGGATTCCCTCCAAGGAGAGATATATAGTTCATTATTGATCTCATTCTTGGAGCAATTTTGGTACCCAAATATCCATATAGGATGAGTATTCCTAAGCTAATGGAGTTGAAAGTTAAAGTGCAAGAGTTTCTAGATAATCAGTACATAATTCCTACTGTATCTCCTTGGGGTGCATGAGTTTTATTTATTTAGAAGAAGTATGAGACTCTTAGGCTTTGTATTGACTATAGGAAGCTCAATATAATGACCATTTAAAACAAATATCATTTAGCTCAGATTGATGACTTGCTTGACCAAGTCGAAGGAGGTTCAATATTTCCAAAAAATGATCTAAGGTTTGGTTATCATTAGATTAAGATAAAGGATGGGGATAGAACATTCATAATAAGATCTGGACACTATGATTTTTTAATGTTGCCATTTAGACTCACTAATGCACAAAAAACCATCATGTGCTTAATGAATAGTGTGTTGGTTCCTTTTATTGGGTAACTTATAATTGTATTGGTAGATGATATTATTGTTTATTCAAAGAGTAAAGAAGAAGCTAATAGACACTTGTAGATTCTTCCTAAAACACTTAGAGAGAATAAGCTATATTTTAATTATGGAAAATGCTCATTTTACTAGTAAAAAAATCAATATTTTTGGACATATAGTGTCTAAGGAAGGGATTGCTATAGATTTGGATAAGATTAGAGATATTTTGAAGTGGCTAGTACCTAAATATGTAGCTGATGTCAAGTATTTTATGGGAATTACAACTTATTACAAAAGGTTTATAAAAGGCTTCTGTAACTTTGCACAACCCATTAATTTCTTTGAAAAGAAGGGGAGAAAATTCGAATGGAGTCGAAAGTGTTAGGATAGTTTTTAGAAATGAAAGCAACTATTAACCACTGCTCCAATCCTCAAAAAGATTTTGTTGTATGCACAAATTCTTGTAAAGAAATATTCATATGAGTTTTAATGCAATAATTTCATGTAATTATTTATGAGTTAAGGAAACTAAAGGGCCATTGAAATAACTATGCAATACATGACATAAAACTAGTAGCTACCATACATGATTTGAAAATATGGAGACATTAACTTATAGGAAGGAAGTTTTAGCTAAAGACAGACAATGTTAGCCTCAAATACATTTTTGACCAACCAAATATGAATGTTAGGGAAGATAGATGTTATTAATTCCTTAGTGAGTATCATTTTGAAATCATACAAATTGAATGGAATTAAAACAAAATTGTTGATGCCTTTGAGCAAAAAGTTGAATCATATTTTTACAATTTCATCAACAAGTTGGAATGTAGATTTGATAGAAAAGGTAAAAAAAAAAAGCTGATTCTGATAGGGAACACATATAGATTAAATGAAAAATGTAGAAATATGAATTGCTAGGTGAAGAATAAAACAATTTCTCAATAAATAATGGATACCTTTTATTGTTCAATCGCTGAATTTACTTTCCTAATGATCTGGAATTGAAAATAATTGTTTTAGATAAATTACATAAGAAATGAGTAGTTAGCCATTTCAGTTATCAAAAATTGATAAATGCATTGAGAAATTGTTTTATCAACCTAACATGCAAACATATATAATAGAGTATATGACCAAGTGACTAGAGCAATAACAGGTAAGGGATTCTCATCAACACCCAAGAAGATTTTTTCTCAACCTTTTCCCATTCCAAAATGGAAATGGGAAACCATATCCATGGATTTTATTTCCGTATTACCAAGGCCAAGGAGACAACATGAATATATCATTGTAGTGGTAGATAAATTAAATAAGTATGCAAAATGTATTCCTATTAAATCAAACTTTAAAGCTATTAATATAGCATAAAGATTCATGAAGGTGACATTTAAGCTCTGCGGTATGCCCAAAGCTCTGATTTCAATTCATGGTGCCAAGTTCACTTCAAGGTTCTGGAAGGGATTATTTGAAGCTATGGGATCCAAAAACTAATGGTCAAATAGAAATAACCAATCAGGCCTTAGATGATATGTTAAGGATTTATGTTATGGGCATACCAACTAAGTGGCAAGACTATCTTCACTTAGTTGACTTTGCCTCTAATAATTGTTATAAATTTCCTTTAATAGTCTAAACAAGTCAATATCCTTATATTAGAAATTGCTTACCCATACATGATTTGATAAAGAAATATGTTTATAATTCTCCCAATTCTTTGTTCTAATACATATTAAGGTTGTTCATCCTGTCTAAATCAAATAATGACATGACACTACAACTTATTATGGAATGCTCCTATTTTCGAGTATCTATACCGATGAAAAGTTAGTGTGATACCCCTAGTGGAGAATATAAGATATACATTGATCCCATATTACAAGGAATAGAAAACACATGCTTTAGGATTCAGGTTTGGCCCGATACTTAAGATGTAACTTTGGTTGTTTCCATTATATCACACAAATTTACCTCCATGGGGATACTTGTGGGACTATAGAGCATCTATTGGTGAATGACTATTGGGATTACATGTGGCGATCTGAGATTGGTCACACATCCATGACCCACGTGAAAATAATATACCTATCATTACTTGAGGATTTTAATGGTGGCAATTACTTGCCTTAATCCAAGGGTTATGGTTCATTCACCCAAACCCTAGTATTCTACATTGGAGTTTGGCATTCATATACCCTTCATCTTCTTTCCCTTTTGTTTGTGTTTGGATTTTATAACACCACCATGAGAGGATAAAGGCATCATGACACCTACGCTTCGTTATAGTCGTTTAGTGGCACTTGCATATTCTCGCTTGTTACATGAGGAATGCAAATGGACAAATGGTAAGGTTACCAATTGAGATTTTTTCACATACTTATAACACATAAAATTTTCTTGTTGCATTTTTCTTTTGTTTGGGAATTGATTGACTTCCTTTGGATTTATTCTTATAGGTCTTCCCTCAAGCATCCAGTCATATAGTGAATTCGACACAGGGTTTGTGATTTTACTGTAAATTGTTGTGGGAAGCTCTCCATAGTGATTTTCACACTTAACATATTTTCCTTTTAATTTTTGTTACCTTAAGAAAAATTTCTTTCTGTGAATAGCTTAACTTGATACGGCTTTACCCTCTTATTGAAGGCTTAATGACACTGGGTTACAGTGTAGGTTGTAGAAGGGGTTTGATGAGTCTTCACACCAACAATAGCGCAGGTAATTTTAGGGTTTCAACTCAGGTTTTCTAAATGTTTTTCTCACTAATTTATCGAACACAAAATGATACATATAGTTATCTAGGCATGTTAAATATTTTTCTCTTATTTTTATTTTCATGGTTTTAGTGAATTAGAAACAAATACTCCTCTGTCATTCTACTAATACGAATTGGCCTACCATGGTTACAATTTTTCATTTTCTATTTTTGGCTAAGTGTTTATATTTTTGAATGTGTAACTATTTCTCTTATCTCGCTTGACTAAGGCCTTTCATTCTACAATGCATAGGAATGGAGCTCTCGATATTGCCTCTAGTAATAGGTATAGAATCCATTCCTTGGTCACTTTTTTTCATTTATACTTTGCAATGTGATAGATCTACACTCTTGTGGGTGATATGGTTCCACGTATGTCTGTTTTGTTGTAGGAAAGAGTTCAATTGAAGAAGTGTGTGCTCTCCATCCCCTAACTACTATTCTATCTAAGAAATTTCAGATTTCGTCATGTTTTTGCCACGGGCTTGTTATTGTTAGATCATGACAATTGAAAGATGGCATTCAATCCCGTCCTAGGGTTCTATATAGAGTTATTTTGGAAAGCCCACTCTGCGTGGGTTATTTGGTCCTTATTTACATTACAATGATTGCGTGTAATTATAGATTGGGCTCTATGGACTTATTTTTTTTATAAGTTATAGTGAATTAAATTCCAACTGAACATTTGTGTGATTTTGATGTTGCGTGCACATTTCCTCTATTTTTGTAAATATGCCATAATTTGGAATCCTTCTCTATTTTGTGGGATTTAAAATATAGACATTTTCTAGGTGAGATGGGATTATCGCAATAATCATTAAAAATTTTGTATTTTACTATGTTTGGTTCCTATTTCATTTTACATACCATACTATGAATGCCTTTGCACATAACATTTGTAATGTGCTTATTTATAAAGTGAAATAGAGTTCACATCAAATGGAAATTTTCCATAAAATTATATTTTAACTTCCATTGATGAAGTACTCCTTTCATCTTGGTTTAGTGTGTGGATATTTTTACCCTCTTTATGTTCTTTTCAGGACTACCTATTATGATTTAGGCTCTGTGTTCATTTCCATGATGTTTCCTTAAATAAATTGTCCTATAGTTTGTGTACTCTCACTTAAGATTATTATTCTAGTGTCACTCCAAAACAGACATTATTAATCTTTTCACTTTGAAATTCTCAGAGGTTTCATTCCCGGATTTTTGTTCTCTATTGTGCATATATTAATGAAAATCTACAAACGTATTCTATTTTTACTACTTTACTTTTTTGCATGTGAAACACAAGTCCTATTTTTTTTTTTTTTTTTGAATATAGATAATCGGTAACTGGTGAGAGTTATCTTGAACAGACCTGGGATCAAATCTAACTGGCTGCCACTATAAACCTAGGCTACGTGCAACAACCTGCAAGCCACACAATAGCAGGAAACTTATGGCTCAACAAGAGCCGAGATGTACTCTATGGGGTGGCCTACTCTTCTAGCCAAGACACAACAGGTCAAATATATATTCAATGAGATTTGAACCCTCATCTCATGGGTTTCACCCAATGATACTGACTGTTAAACCCCATATCATTGTATTTCTTGTTACCTATCATATATAATAAGACATTTAGTCACCTTCGTTCCTTTTGTTCACATCCAATTTGGTAATGGTTGTTATATAGATAGTACACAACTGCTAGTTACTTCTTGATTCATATCTTGATATTTGAGTTACTTAGAATTTTGTTACCATTTCTTTCATATTTTATTTCTCAACTATTTTTATGAACCATTTGAATTTCATTACTTTATCTCCTACTTATCGTTACTCATTCCAAAGTTACAGAAGTTTTACTACTACTATAATGCAAGAAGGATTAATCTATTATATTACGACTATTATATATCTCCAACTTCATTGATCCATGATCTTTCTAAAAATTTCTTTGATCATTTATTTCCTACACTTGGGTAGCTAATTAGATTAATTAAATTTACTTCTCCTTTTCCACAACCTATTTACAATTACAAGGAAAGAGGGATATATGCTCACGTGTTGTGAGTTCTAGGCTTCCTTTGTATTATAATAATACTTTAGTTGAGTATGGTGCATGTGAAATAATCCTATATATTATATATATATATATATATATATATATATATATATATATTATATATATATATTCCCATTGATAATGATATCAATACTTGTTGATCCCTTTCAAAATATTTCTTTATGAATTTAATTACATGCATGGATAAGGATCTCATCTAAAATCTGTAAGTTGTAAGGTTTAGTTTCTCTTTTGATTTTCATATATATCTATTAGGTCACTATAAGACTAGTGTACCCCTTCATTGTTATTGTTAGTGTATCCCCATTATTGTTATTGTTGTCCCTATGTGGTCCCCATATTGTTATTATTGTGCCGCATAAAATCCCACTATTGTTATTGTTGTGCCCTTACATTATTATTGTTGTGCCCTTACATTATTATTGTTATGCCAGCTTTGATTACATTGTGCCCCCTTAGATTCTTATATATAGACAGAAGGTTTTGTCATTTGAATTATCCAATAATTGTTCATTTGTGTAATATAAAGGAGGTTTCGCCCTGGAAGAGGTTAATCTTGAAGTCATTGATATATCTCTTTTTTTATTTTGTGAGCTCGTTGCATAACATTTGGTATGAGAGCTTTTAATTCTAGGGTTTCATTTATTTAAATATGTCATCTCAGAATTTTCGTTAAATTTTTTTTTCTTTAAGGCATCAAAACCTAAAATTTTTACCACATGGAGCTGAAATCTTAGAGAACTTGTTGTAAAAATTTCATAGCTTTATTCACTATATTTTCGGAGATATGCTCTGAGGACGTTAGGTTTTTTTGGAGGCTCCAGAATTCTCTCCCAAATAGGTGACCTAGGGAAAGTTGTCATAACTTTCGTTTCAGGAATCAGATTTCAATTATGTAAAAGAAATTGAAAGTGCATGAAATTTATTTTTTCATGTAAAATTTTAGGTTTGAAGGTCGAAAGAAGGACATGTGACACCTTGTACAACTTCGCTCTATTGAATTAGTCCATAATCAGGTCATCTTGGGAGAGTTGACATCTCTTTCTTGAAGAATTCAACCTTATTCTAAAATTTTGGGTTGGAAATAAGACTCAAAGGGATACCACATGAAAACATTTCAGACCTTGGATATCTCAAATTACAGAGATACAACAAATTCATTATCGAGTTCCTACAAAGAAAAAAAAAGGTGTGTAGTTTTTAAAATTTGCATAAGTTTTGTTTGAAAAATATTTTGAGGTGCTTCAAAGGGGATAGTGAAGCATAATTATCATTAACATATGCCCCAAAGAAATACAATTGAAACACCTAGTAAGAAAGCGGAAAGCTCTACAATGATACATGAAGAAGAGGAAGAAACAAAACATGATATGTCAAAATTATGAGACGAAGTGCAACAAATTTTTCTCTCATAGAAAGTAACAGAAGCTAACATGGATGTTTTGAAGAATGGTATGGGAAGATAATATCGATGGTAGAGAAGAAAAATTGAAAGGAAACATGGGAGAATTGAAGAAATAAATGGAAGGTTTGAAGGAAGGTATCGCAAAATTGGTACAAGAAATGCTTCCTAATGGCAAAAAGGTAGTAGAGGAAACTCATGATGGGAACAAAATAAATCTTAATCGTGATTTCATAGACTATAATGTTGGATCGAAGACCCACCATATTCCAAATATCGATATGAGAAAGTTTGGTTGCAAGGATCCCGTAACATAGATACTACAAATGGAGCAATATTTTCATCTCCATAATGTGCAAAAAACACAAAAGGTATGCATTGCAGCTTTATATTTAGAACCCAATCAGTTTGTATGGCATCGATGGATTTTCTCTCGTAAACAAATTTTGACATGGTGATTTTTTATGGAGAAAATGATAACACATTATGAGGATACATAGAGCAACACCTTCTTTAGCCAAACGATAAATCTCAAACAAAAGGGTTCAATGGTGGAGCACATTGAGGACTTCCAAAAGTTGAATATAAGGGTAAATGATATTCGAGAAGAGAACAAGATTAATGCCTTCATAGGGAGTTTAAAGGATAACATCCAACATAAGGTCCTCCTTTGGGAACCTGATTCATTGGACAAGGCATTTAGGTTGTAAGATGGAAGTGTTGTTTCTCCTAGCCTTCCACAACTTGCAAGGTTGACACCACAAAAATTAGAAGAAAAAGGAGAAAAAGGGATTTGTTACATTTGTGATAGGAAATACACTAAAGGTCATCAATGTGCTAAGAAGAAATTATTTTACATAGATTGTGAAAAGGAGGAAGAAAATGAATAAGAAACATCAAAAGAAGAGGATATACACCGGGAACCAACCCCAGAGAAACAAGAAATGAATTTGGCCATATCTTGTAAGGCATTGGCAGGAATTACTACTCCTAAAACTCTCAAGGTAGAAGGACATATCAAGAAAAAAAAGGTAATAGTGTTGATTGACTCAGGTAGTACCCATAATTTTATTCACTGTTAGATAGCCAAGGAATTGAATTTCTTCCTATGTCGAACAACAAAGTGTCAAGTGACGGTTACAAATAGAGGAAGCATATATTTCTTTCAAAAGTGTTGTAATATTAATGTATCCATGGGACAATATGTATGTAATGGCCAAATTCTTTCCATTCAAATGGATGGTGCGAATGTTGTACTGTGTGTTCAATGGTTACAATATTCAAGTATGATAGGTTTTAATTTTTGAGAAATTATCATGAATTTTTTTTGGGAAGGAATGGAAGTTGAATTGAGGGATATCACATGGAAACGAGGAAACATATATAACTCTAATGGCATTAAAAATATTATAAATAAATAATAACAAGGCATAATTGAACAATTATGTTCACTAGAGGTTCAAACATTAAAATCATCTATTTCTCTAGACGTCCAAAAAGTCTTCAACAATTATTCCAAGGTATTTGAGACTCCCAAAGGCCTCCCGCCTATCCGTGATCATTATCATGCTATTGCTTTGGTTCCAGGAAATGTTTCTCCAAAAATTAGGCCTTACAGATATATCTATGCCCAAAAGAGTGAAATTGAATATATGGTTGCAAAAATGCTAGAGGTTGGTATAATTGTTCCTAGTCAAAGTTCTTTCTCTGCTCCAGTAGTATTGGTGTACAACAAGGATGGATGATGGTGCATGTGTCCATATTATAGGGAGCTCAATAGGTTTACCATTAAAGATAAATTTTCCATTCCTGTCGTTGATTAATCACTAGATGAATTGCATGGAGCAGTTTACTTTACCATGTTGGATCTTTGCTCAGGATATCATCCACCATCCATCACATCATCTTTAAGAGAAAATTATAACGTTAAAGTGGTGGAAGATCACATCGAGCATCAACAACAATTTCTACAACTCTTAAAGGATAAACTCACTTTGGCATAGAATATAATGAAAGAGCAAGTAGATCAACATCACAACCAAAGAAGTTTTGATATAGGCAACTGGGTATTTTTATGGATAAAACCATACAAACAAATGTCCCTCAAGCAAGCTAAGAAGGATAATAAACTATCGCCAAAGTATTATGGTCCTTACAAGGTGTTGCAAAATATTGGTACTATGCCATATAGATTGGAGTTTTCTGCATCTTACCAAGTGCACCTAGTTCTCCATGTTTCATACTTCAAGAAGGTTATAGGTGACAAGATTGTGGTTCAAACAATATTTCATGAAGTTGATGAGGAAGGAAAAATCATATTGGAACCTGAAGTAGTCACGAAAAAAAAAACTTCAAAACTATCAGATCGATCAATTTCAGAGTATCTCATCAAGTGGAAGAACTTACCAGCTAAAGATTGCACATGGGAGGGTGAGAATTTTATATAGAAGCATCCAGGACTACTCATGCATTAAGGGAAACAATTTTTTGAAGGAGAGGGTCATGTTAGGTCCGTATATTAATAATGTATTCCCTAATTGTTATTGTTAGTGTAGCCCCCTTATTATTATTGTTGTGCCCATATAGTCCTTGTATTGCTATTATTATGCCCCATAGAAGCCCACTATTATTATTTTTGTGCCCCTACACTATTATTGTTATGTGGGGTTTGATTATATTGTGACCCCTTAGATTCCTATATATAGAAGGTATGTTTTTTCATTTGAATCATCCAAGAATTGTTAATTTGTGTAATGTAAAGGAGGTTTTGCCCCTTGAAGGGGCTAATTTTGAAGTCGTTGATCTATCTCTTATTCTATTTTTCGAGTTTGTTGCATAATAATATCCAACACGATCTACTTTTACCAGTATAACTGTAAGATATAAATAAATAGTGTTATATATATTGAATAGATAGAATTAAATCATGCATAAATTCAAAAAACAACACTTAGTTTTTTCACATGCTACAACTACACAGCAAATTCAATTGCAATGCTATCATGAGATAAAACAAAATATCTAACCATATGTCACTGCTTGGAAAAATACTTTAGAACTAAGCATGTTCCTCCAGACCATGAACTACCTCTCCAAGTTCCCCCTGAGTTAAGATCTACTTGCCACTAGAATAAACAACCTCATTAATTCCTAGGTGGTTTATTTTATATGTTTCTTTCTTAGCATATTTTAGCAACATCTCATATTTTTTGTCTGCCAACCCTTTTTCCTAGGCCTTTTTTTTTTTAAAAGGGTTCTTTATTTTCCCCTTAAATCCAATGTTTCTCTCCCGCAGTGCTTTATTTGGACCTTGCTCAGTATATTTCTACAATTAAGTGATTTAATATGATATGTTTTCTTCCGTTATATTAAATCCATTGTTTTCTAATTATTTCCTTCTAGGGAGTTTTAGGAGATTTTTATGGAAGATGCATCTTGAACTTAACCATCAACAATTGTTTCCAAACTAGAAAGAAATATATTAACTCTATTGCTCTTTTCCTGAGTATTTTCCAACATTTTTATATTCATAATAATTAATTACTACATCATAATAATTAAATCAAATACATCATCACAAAATTTTAAACATGGCTTCCACATCCATCCAGTCCAAAAATAAGTCCATGTCTAAAATAGTAAACATTAAATGGGAAAAGATAGGGGTATTGCATGTGTTCCCCCTTTTTATCCAACACCATCCACAATTTTGGATGTAAAATTCTTTTTCTTTTGGAAGACTACTCAGATGGCCTCTTGCATTTTGTCTTCCATCTTTGAGGTGGCCTCCTCGTCTTTAAAGTGCTTGCACTACACTTTACCCTGAGTGATGGCTCAATTCCTGACAAATATTTCTCTCCACTCTAAGATGCGAAGTGGTTCTACTAGTAAATATCCTTATCGTTCCACTTGTATCAAATTCAAATATGTTATGTGAGAGCTATCATGAATATATTTATTTAGCAAAGAAACGTGAAAAACATTGTGTACTTTTATATTGCTGGGAAATTCCAACCGGTATGCTACTAGGCTAACTATATCTACAATTTTAAAAGGACCATAGAACCATGTGGCTAATTTAATAGAGCTGCCCACTCTGAAGGTTCTCTTTCTTGGTTTAACTCTTATATACACATTCTCTTTGACCTTAAATTTCTTCTGGGTCCTTTTTGGGTTAGCATAACTTTCCTATCTAACTTGTGCCTCTTTTAAATTCTATCTAACTTTTCAGACCACTTGTTCCATTTCCTATAATGCATTTGGTCCTAATATTAGCCTATCTTTTGGATGGACCCAATCGAGAGGTGTGCCACATTTCCTTCCACACAAGGTTTCAAAAGTACTGATGTATATATAAGATTGATAACTATTTTTATAGGAAAATGTTTCTAAATGTATAAAGTTTTCCCATTTGGTATGTCTTTCCATGAGATACACTCTTCACATGTCCTCTAGAATCTAGTTTTTTCTTTCCATCTATCCATCAGTTTGGGGGTGATAAGCTGTACTGAAATTAAGCTAGGTCCCCATACCCCAAAACAAGGATTTCCAAAATTTGGAAGTGAATTTAGCATCCCTATCACATATTACCATTTTCGGCATCCCATGTAATCAAAATATTTCTCTCATGAAAATGTTTACAATCTGGTTTGTCCCAAATGTAGACTACACTGGTATAAAATGTACTTGGTTACTTAGTTTGTACACAACCACCATAATGGAGTCATGTTGTCATGTTGTTCTTCCTTGTCCCATATAAATTATAAAGAAACCACTTCCAATTTCCATTCCGGGATGGGTAGTAGGTTTAATAGTCCTCATGGGTGTTGGTGTTCTACCTTCACATGATAAAACTCTAAATATTTGGACAAATATTCTACTACTTCGATTTTCATACGAGGAGAATAAAACTCTTTTCTTAGTGCAATGGTCGTTTTCTGATAACTGGGATGTCTAACATATGGTTTATTCTGATACTCATTTAATATCAGTTGTTTTAAAACATTTACATTTTAGATGGAAAGTCCATTTTTGTAAGTTAACAATATTTTTGAATTTTCAGCATAGTCTAGAACTTCTACTTGTTGCATTTTTTGTTGAATTCTCTGATAAGCTCAATCATCCTTTATTAAAATTATGATCTACTCAATAAAATATGTAGTGACACTATTGAAATAAATTTCCATAAGTACATGTTCACATATACTTAAATCATATCCTAGTTTATTTTCTTTACCCTTAATATGTTCTATATTAAATTAAAATTCCTTGAGAAAATCCATGCACATAAGTTGTCTAGTGTTGATATCTAGCTGGCTAAAAAAATATTTGAAGCTAATGTGATAAGCCACCAGCATGAACATTTTTCCCAATAAATAGTGTCTCCACATTTTTAAGGCACGTATTAAGACATCAAACTCTAATTCATATAATCCATAATTATTTTCATGTGGTTTTAATTTCCTAGATTCATATGCCACTAGACAATTATATTTCATTAAGACTCCACCTAATCCCTTCAAACAAGCATCCGTGCACCCAACAAACTCATTTTCCAGATGTACAATTCTCAAAATAGGTGCTACTATTAATAAATGTTTTAGTTCATTAAAACTTTCATGATACTTGGTTGTCCACTCAAATTTCGTTCCTTTTTTTGTAATGAAGTAATATGATAAGATAGCTTTGAAAAACCTTCAATAAACCTTTTGTAGTATCTTGTAATCCCCATGAAGGATAAAACACATGACACATCCTTAGGTATGGGCCAATTTAAAATGGCCCTAACCTTTTCACGATCAACAGACAATCCTTTCAAAATGACATGGCCCACATATTGTATTATGCCCTTGTGAAACTCACATTTACTAATTTTTTCATATAGCTAGTGCTCTCTCAGAGTTGTATTACTAGTCTCAAATGTTCTTAATGCTCTTCTTCATTTTTGGAATACACTAGAATTCCATCTAAAAACACTAGAACAAATTTATCATGCTACTTACCAAGTACACTATTCATGAAACACATAAACGTTGCCAACATATTTATAAGACTAAATGATAACACTAAAAATTTGTAGTCACAATATTGTTAATTTTTTCAACTGCGGTCAAAACTCAAATCATCGAGATGATGATTGTATTATATTCCTCTTTTCAAGAGGACCCAAATGGACATAAAGATTACCCATTTTGGTCAAGTAGAAGTTGAGTTATGAATTAATTTATTCATACATGTATTATGGAATGGGTCAACCCTTACCACATGAGTAACCGGTTGGATCAGCCTTAACTTAGGTGAACCCTCAAGAAAACCTATAAATAGAAGATACCTCAATCTCATTTGGACACTTTTGATCAAGTTATCTTCTCTCCTCTTTTATCTTGATACACATAGGTTTGAGAGAAGAAGTTCGTGTAAAGGTCTGAAGTCACAGGGGTGAGGTTCATTCTCAGTTAGGCTTTTATGGTTTGTTGGCACACATTGGTTACGAGAGCATCCAGAGAGCCTTGGAACTTTTCATTGAGGCTTATGGGAGTGTCTAGTTTGTCCTAGATGCACACACAGTAACATCAATGGAGAAACCAAATGTTTTTAGTACATTTGATGAGTTGGTCCCCATACGCATGCATGAAATGGTATGTGAGTGTCTGAGCTACCATAATCATTAGCACATAGTTCATAGAGATTGTCGAGGGCTGATATAGATGCTTTCGCAACTCCTCCTCCCTGTGTCTAAAGATCAAATATGATATTTCGGTATTCCAAAGTTTCTGCTAAGTGACATAAGTGTCTAGTAGTGTTGGACATAGTGACAACAATATACATTAGTTGACATTAGTTTGCGAAAACACATTACAACCATCAATACGAGGGTTTTGATTTCTATCATGATTAGATATGTTTCATGCATATCATTATTGTTTTGTGGCATAAATGAATTTATGGACCTTTGTACTCTCTTTTACTGCATCATTTGAACATGATCTAAGAAGAAGAATATTTGCAAGGGTTTTGCCCATAGTGGGTTTTTCCTTGGTGTTGGACCAATCATGGTGTGTCTATGTGTGTGCATGCTTTTCTTCTATTGTTCCTTTTATGGTCTGCTACATTGGTGATGGTATTTTTATTTTTATATAATTTCATATGTTAATGAATAATGGTGTAGAAATGAATAATGTAATGTTGATATGGGGCGAGCTTAATGTATTTATGAAGAAATGCAGTTATAAAAGAAAAGAACAATGTAGCCTTATGAAAAATTCACATTGTATCAAATGTGGGCTGAAGATGACGACACCTTTGATGAAACAAAGGATTGGATGGTGGAGATCTAAAAGAATTCTAAGGTTTAAAGAGAACCCTTCAAAACTTTATTAAGAGGGTTTGATGGATTCTATGAAGTTAGGGTTCGAGAGAAACCTTCGCTTATTGAAATTACATGAGATATGGGACCTAGTATTGTTATAGATATATTTGGGCACTGCAACCCCAAATCATATATGTCCATAAACCAAGGGATTATGAGTCCCTAAAAGTGTTGTTTCATTCCCTAAAGGAATGAGGTCAGCTAATTACATCATCTCCTAGAAGTTCTCGAAAGAAAACTGCTCATAACTAGTCAAAACTAGACCATACAGATTGCCCAGTGCTAAGGGTGCAATGCATCTAGCCTTCTCAGTTTAAAAAGTGCGATGCATACTCGAAATCCCTTCTATAGGGTGCGATGGGCAAGAGTAGACAAATGGCAGAGACAGTTTGCAAGGTGGATGATCATAGAATCTTCCAGAAACTTCTCCTGTGACACTTGCCTCTCTAAATTCACTAAGGGATGAGTAAATGATCATCAATCTTCAAGTGGAATCAAGAACTACCAGAGAGAAGACACTAATCAAAATCCCAGAAGCTGACTCACGCTCTTACAATCATCTATATATGGATCCCTCATCCGAGAGATCCAGAGGCTGGAATATTGTACCTTGTAAGGAAGTGTTTTTGGTTTCCTGGTGGAATATCATAGTGTTGGGTGATCTAAGCTTTTCATGAGGTGAAGAAGGGCTTTCATGCTAGGAGGATGATGCTGGGTCAGATCAATGTGTTGTAATCCTCTCTTCTAATCTCTATATCAATAAAGCTATTCAAGTTTTCCTCCACATTCTTGTATGTTTTCTAATATATGCATGTATGTGGTCAATATATATCTGGTCCTATCTTGTTTATGACTGTAGACCTCTGCACTTTGAAGGTATTATGTTGCTTTGACTTTACAGGTACTCTTTGAAGCAGAGTGGTCAAGGGAGGAGCGGTAAAGATCTGTCAAAGGGTAGAAGGAACAAGTAGAGAAGCAAGTGAAAGATCGAGGTTGGTATTGTTTGCTCTTCTCCTATCTACTTCTCGCAAAGGAAAACGAAAGTAACTTTAATCTGTTTGTTTCTAAGATAGCTACCCGTCTTAGTGGGACTAGCAGCTCTACATAGACACTAGATTTCTCGATAACAAAATGGCAACTCCACTGGGGAGTGACTAGTTTGTTTACTTGTCTATATTTGTTTGCTTTATAAACTTACAGATGGAGCTTGAAGTCAAGACAACTAGCCTTCGAACTGCATTTGCTATGCAAGTGAAAAGTAGATCAATGTTGCTTTAGTCTATCTCCGGGTTTTGTTTATAAACTGAAAAATTGATTTGCAAACATCCTAATTTCCCTGGTGGTGGCTCAAGTAGCCTCATTAGATAAGCCTATGTGATTTACATTTACTGACTATCATTTTCTCAGCTTAAATCCATGAACTGAGCTTCAAACTGTGACCCAGAACCAAGTTGAAGTCTCGTCCTTGGACCATCGCACCTTCTCCTCTTTGGAATCTGGATGCATCGCACTTCCTGTGTGTAGTAAGTGAGATGCATCGCACTTTCCCTGTGTCACAGGTGCGATGATCAGATAAGACCTCTTTTGCTTCCATATTTTGGCTTTTTGTTCACTCTCTTCAGCTTTATTCAG
>APFE030459266.1:304695-325898 GCA_000404065.3 Pinus taeda | reverse complement strand
CATAATCCATGCCACACATCTGGGTTATATACCAATCTTATGAAGAACCAATCTGAGTTGTCTTTAGTCCAGACACTCATAAGCCTTTTTTAAATCAACCTTCATAATTGCAATGTTTAAATGCTTTGTATGAATCGAATATACAAATAATTTGCACATCTATACGAATAACATATTAAATTAGTAAATTTGAAATAGTCAAATAATTAAGAAATCAAAATGGATGCAAAACGCATCATTTAATATAAATGTGAGTCTCATTTTCAATTAAAAAAACACAAAATTAAAATTTAATATAAATGTCAGCCCCTTGATTTTGGATGACTAAAAATATTTCATTGAACCAAAATTTTCCATTTATCTATTTAATTTTTTAAAAACTAAAATTTAAATTATGAAAGGCCAATTTCAATATAAGACGCTTATAAGCAAATTTTAATAAATCTACAAAAACAATAATGGAACTTTAACACGGTCAAACCCTTCAAAAGAATTTTGACCTATTAGAGAAGTCAATCAAAATTTGACCTTAAACAAATTAAAAATATAAATTTTACATATCAATAGAGAAGCGGCAAGTAGATAACCATTTTTTTTTATAACTTGTGGACATGATTTTCACAGAATCCACAATAAATCAACCATATTAGCCATTTAAGGATTCAGACGGGTTCAAATTTGACTATGATTAAAAACTAGATATGCCATTTGAGAGGTTACATAACATAGTGAAAAGGTTAACATCCAAGTGTGTAACGACCATTATGCAAGCAAGAGAACTTCAGAGTTAACTGTGATGGAGGAAACGATGCCGGTGGATTGTAAGGAACCATTTAGAACATGGAGTCATTACATGCATATAGTGTGTTGCCTTCCTGAAAAGAAACCCACCACCCAATCACTTATTGGCAGGTTTTAAAATCTTCCATGGTTAGTTTCACTGTAGATTTGGAAAATATTTTAGAATTTGAAAGAATTGAGTGATCTTGATTTTTTTTTACGGTTTATCAATCAAATATTCTTAAATTATAATTTATAATTTAGATTTTGTGATCTATATTACATTAAGGGAAAAATTCGATAAACACATGAAAAAAATTCAAACCTAAATACTTTGAAAACCAACTAAATAATAACTAATTTGTAATTTCAAAAAACACTCTTTTTTTAATTTATATTTAATTAAAAATTCAAAATTCAAAAATCACTGAATCCATTTACCTATCATTTATATTTTTTTTCCTTACCATTCACACTTTTCACATCAGCTTGCCTTTCATCCCATAAAACAGGACACACATTCTCAATAATCAAAATCAATGAATAATTTTCCCATGGTTGATTCTCAATCCACTATTTGAAATTGAATTTCCTCCTATCAATTATGTTTTGGACCCATTGAGAATTTGGATGCAAAGTAAAAGAGTTGGACAACACAAAATGCAGGGTATATAAATCTCTAAAATTTTAAAGTTTTTTTATATGTATTTAAATTTTTTTATTTTTTTTTTTCAAGTCTTTCATTTTTTTAAGTCTTATATGATCTGCGTAAAGATGATTATATGATATTATGTAATCATTGAGATTTTTCTAATGTATTATGTATTTGGAGATTGAAAGCTTTGATGTTATGAGAGAATAATTTACTATAGATTACTTATCAATTTTTGTTGTATATGTTTTTTGAACCACTAAGTGTGGTTCATCCCCAGGGTTTGGATGAAAGTACTAATCCAACCAACAATTATATATTGTAAGATGCAAACTGCTAGAGAAATACATGTTGAAGAATTAATAAAAAAATAAAAATAGAAATTAATATACAAGAAAATATTAAATCAATTATAATAAAAATGTTTAATAATATATACACTATTTGATAGAATCAAAATTATTACTTTGGCTTAATACTTTGAAATAATAATAATAATTTCAAAAATAAATAAATAAAACGAAGTTTCTAAATCTTGTCCTAATAAAATTGTTTCTAATAATATGTTAATATTTTGATATAATATCAAAAATATTACCATGATTTAATATTATCACTTTGACTTAGGTTGGACTTTGAGCCCTTTCTTGTGTTGATAGTTAACTCTATTCCCGGATGCTTGTTGAGTTTGCGAGGGTGTATATGTCTTCTGTCAATTGGTTAACTTTTGGGGCCTCTTAGCTTCGTGGTTATTCTGTGCACTCCTAACACCCACGGCTAGGTGAACAGATATTGGCTCTAGTGGTGGGAAAATTGTATGAAGGTGTTTAAGGTGACAAGTTATCAGTTTTGGTTTGTACCTATTGTGTTTGTGGTTGGGTGTCCAGTCATTTTGTCTATGACTTTGCTTCTAGGCGCTTCCTATGGTAAAGGCATCAACAAGGCATCAGTTTGGTTAGTGTGTTTTCTAGCTATGGTTTCACTTGTAATTCCACGAGATGGAGTGAGTAGGTCGGTAGTTCCACAAGGCAGAAGCTTGTTGGTTAATTCAGGGTTTCCTATTGCTCCATTGGGTTTCCTAGTGTGTCAGAATGTGTTGCTATTTGTTGGTATTCCTTTCTTAGAAGAGTGCCCCTAGGCCTTTACAATGTGATATATGTCACGTAATTCCCGCTCCAGGTCCCAGCAAAAGGGAGCTTTAGCCAGCCAGGGCAGGTTCCATAATCATTTGAAGGTGGTGTTAGCGGACCGAGTGATTGAGCATTTAGTGTTGGGTGGTAGAACTACTGGAAGTATGGTCATGGAGGATTCAGAGGCCTGTGGTGGCAGGGGTGGTGTGAGAGCATCTCAGGGTGGCCGTGTAGTGGGGAATGGAAAATAGGGTAGTGGGACGCATGGGGTTGGAGTTGGTGAGCAAGTCTGGAAACGTTGGTCTGGGTGTACAGGGGTTGTTTGTCGACATTAGTGTTCTAAGACTTGTCGGGACCTGGTCCAATCCATCTTAGATTATTTGGAAATTTGTGATAAGGCTAGGAAGGAAGAACATGAGGTTGTTATTTCCACACTCAACAAACTACATTACTTTCAATGTCATGTCATGGAAACGATCATGGTAGTTTGGCGTGGTCAGAATCTGTTATCTAAAAAGGTGGAAAAGTTGGAAACATGGATGGTTCACTTCGAGCAACATGTTCAATTTATTTATTTTCCCCCTCCCCCTCTTGGGATTGGACCAGACAACTCTTAATCTATTACCTCTAATGATTAAGCATGGTTACAGGGGTTCTACTAGTTCTATTTGTATTTTGGTTCTTTTGGCATGTCAAATTGTGGATTGTTTCATTATTTTTGCTTCTAGTTTTTCTACTAGTTTTATTTGTCTTTTGGTGCTTTTGGCCTGTCAAGTTGTGGAATGTTCCTTTAGTTTTGGTTTTGTTTATTTGCCACATGCTGCTAGCTTTAGTCAACAAACCCAGTCGGGGTAAGAATACTTGCATTTTGATATCTATGTATTCAATTTCTCATGAATGAATAGAACCTTGACTTAGAAAAAAATATATTATTACTTTGACTTAATCTTATACTTTGATATAATAATAATAATTTTAAGAAAAGAAAAGAAAAAATAAATAAATAAATAAATGCACACACACACACACACACACACACATATATAATAATAATAATAATAATAATAAGACAAACGATCAAGGGAAGAATGAAAAAATGAAATAAAGAAAAAGAAAAATACTTAGGAACAACCTAAAAGAATGAAAGTGACACTAAGAACTAAAGGGGAGGGGGAAGGACATTGATTTAAGGAAAAATAGACGATATCTAGCAACTAGTAATCATCCACTCATCATCCTTATTTGATGTGATAGACATCTCCCTAAAATTACGATGATGGAAGTGATCAATCCTTGCAATAACATGAGAATCCTCTAGACAAATGCGGTATTTAGTTTTTGTCAACATGTTCCACCAAATATAAGGAACGAGCCCTACAATGTCTGATATCAGTTGCATGCTCACAAATTCTTTGATTTATAGAACAACCTGTTTCTCCAATTTAGGGGTTCCCACAAGAACATGGGATTAAATAAACATCTTTCATGTCTTTTGGATCCAATCGGTCTTTGATAAATAAGGGAACTATCAATAGTATTCAGGGGTCTAAAACTAGTGGTTCAAAACATGTTGACAACAAAAAAGGATATGTGATTTACCGGAAGTATTTTCTTAAGCATTATGAATGACAAAAATTTGCATTCAAAAATATTTGATGTTGTTAAATTGAAATTATGCATGATCCAATTTAAATAAGAACCATGTCTCAAATGTTTAAAAAATCATTTTTCTATGTATTAGTGGCATTAACTAATTAATTAATCTAGCTACCTGCTAATAAAATATGATTACATTTAAGTTTACGTTAAATATATTTTTTATATACATAATATTTATAATATAAACATTATAATTTTAAAATTTATTTATTTATTAAATTTATTAAAAAATTACATTTTTTATATAATAATCACCTCTCTAATATTAAAAAGGCCGCATAGATGCATTCCCTGCCACTTAGTTTAATTATTAAATTTTGAAAAGTAGAAACCAATTGCCACATTTTAAGGGCTACATTGTATATTCTCACTTAGTTTGAATATACCTAAAGCAAAATTGAAAATGAAACTTTCATTGGAGGTGATTGAGGGAGATGTATTCATAATAATGGGAAAGATATAAGCCTTAGTTTTAAATATAATGTACTTAAAACATTGAGTTTGATTGTATTAACTTATCATATTTTTTGAATTTTTTGTTTCACAACTAATATTCTTTTGACCAAATTATTTAGAAAATCAATAGATTTTTTGAAGTAGAACAATCATATGGTGTTTTTAAATTGAAACATTTCATGCTTGTATTGAATTTGGTAAAACCGCGTGTCTTGCACAGTCACAAAAATGCCTATGTTGGAACATCCACATGTTAGTTATAATGTGATGCAGGAGCATCCAGCTTAGCAATTTCATTATATTCTAGTTAACTTAGGGGGTCTTGTGTTTTCAAGGAATTTGGATTCCTATGTATCAAGTTAATGTAATTATTAATGTTTTGAGTCATTGGAATAGAAATTAATTAGATAGTGTGAGGATATTTGTAAAAGCTCTCGAATGTAGGAGAACATGAGTGATTAATGAGGACTGAGAGATTTGGAAATCAATTGTAAATCTTATATTAGAAATTGGTTTCATGGTTTGTGGAACTAGAGAGTATTCTTAGGGATTAGTGGAGTCAAAACTAGACTCAGAGGATATTCAGGATTTAGTTCAACAGATTAAGGATCTGAAATAGAATTGGTTAACATAACCTTTTGTATAAATGTAAGCCTAAAAGGCATAAAGAGAGTTAGTTAGTTAAGTAAGAATTGGAGTTCAGAGATTAGATAGGGTTTGAGTGTAAGCCTATGGGTAGGAAAGGAAATTCCATTGATATAAAAGATCAGGCCGAGAAGGAATTCATTGTGTAAATATTTATTTATTAATACAAAAGTTCAATTTCTGAGTTTGTGTGGTGTGTATTGATTAATTGAATAAGTGTGTAGGGAATTCAAAAAGAATCTGAGAGAGAGGAGTCAGGACAGTGCTTAGAGGAGTATTGCGATGATCGGACAGTGTTGAAGTCTGATTGAATAACCAAATTAGAGCTCAAGAGTGGTAACATTTAAATAATACGTAGAAAAAATTTCAGGAAGGAGTCAAGTGGAAGAGCAATTGAAGATCGAAATCAGTCAAAGGAAGAAGTAATGAAGCAACAATGCACAAGAACCGTTGGATCAGTCGGATCAATGAACAGGATTAATGGAAGATGAGCAGTGGAGATCTTATCACAGGAGATTAAGTTAATAAATGGATGGATCACATCAAGGCATGTGTCGACAGAAGGGTGGAAAACATGCAAAATGATGGAGCGGTCTTTGTAGGTGGTAAGTAGTATCTCACGTGCCCTAAAAGATGTAAGTGTTATTCTAAAATTTCACGTGATTACCTTTAGCGGCCAACACGTAGCACAATAAAACTACTTGTCTCGCACGCTCTCAACCTGACAACGGTCATGCACGATTTCACAAGAGATTGCGCGATACCCGTTGGATCGAGTGAGATTGATCAACGGTGGAGATCGGTCAAGTCAGTTGGTGAGCGGGTGACTCGATAGCTGTTGGATCAAACGAGACAAATCAACGGTGGAGATTTAATGCGCTAAAGAGAGCATCTATATACGTGTAAAAGGTTGAAGAATGGAGGAAAGGTAAGGTTTAAGTGTGGGTTATGAAATATTTCTATTATATGGGAATTATAATAGAAATAAGGGGGATTAATGTATTATGGATTAAAGTTTGAGTTTTAACCAAATTCTAAAGACCAGGGTATGGTTGATAAGCGTCGAAGGTGAAAATAATCCAAAGTCGAAACCTGTGGGATAGTTAAATGAAATGTTTCCGCATAAAGTTCATTGAAGGAGCCTTAAACCTTGACTTATGGAAGGTTCCCTAAGTATGGAATTTTGGAATTCCTGGGACATAGTGTGACATGCAATTTTATTTTCATAATGTGGGTATGTGCAGCTTAGGCTGCATCATTTGGTATCAGAGCAAAACAAGGAAATTCTATGTGTAAGAATTCTTTGAGAAAAATTAGAATTTGAAGGTGTGTATGCAGGTAAGAGGAGATCAGATTCTAAATCTGACAAAGAGTAGGCACACAGAGATAAAATGTAGCAGAATTTGCAGATGCAAAGGAAACAGAAAAAAATCCATTCAAAGTGCAGGTGAATGGTAAAAAAAGATCATGCAGAGGTCTTGAAGGTAGCGGCATAAGAAGATGAGAATATTGCAACAACCTAGAGCAAGGAGTGCTCAATTGGTTCCAGAGGAGAGAACCAGAGAGATGCCAAAATCCAAAAGACTGAGCTCAGAGGAGAGAAGCTTAGTGAGGTATCATGTAGTTAGGGGGACTTGTTACTATAGAGGTTTTGTTGTAGCTCATGGAAATATCATAAAGGCAATTCCACAGAGGATGTGGGTAGAATTTCTAAGGGATGAAGAAAGCTAGTAAGAATTTCTGAGTGAAAGAAGAGGTGGCCAGAACCTAGTATTTCTTTGTGATTGAAATACAAAAGGATAGTTGTGTTCTTAAAAGGTGCAGATGAGTTGAAGCCTAGAAGGAGCAGAGAGAAGTGCTCAAAGGGGTTCGAGAGAATAGAGAACCAAGTTCTTGCCAAAAGACCAAGTATAGAAGAGAGCTTAGTGAGGTAAGTGGCAGCAAGGAGGACTTGCTGTTGCAGAGGATTTAGTGTAGCTCATAATAAATGAGTGAGGAACTCATGAAGATAGAGAAGGAAATGACTAATGATAATTATAACAGAGATAACAAAGGTTCCGAGGAAGACCACAACAGAAGAAAAGTGAAGAAGGAGGATGCCAAGGCAAATGACAAGAGAATGAGTAAAGAGGATCTTAATAAGGAGATTGCAAAGTTAAAGGAACAATTTGATGTATCAAGGATGCTACTAGAGGAAAACCAAAGATAAGGTTGGGTCTTGAGGAAAAAGGCAGTGAAGTGGCCTAAGTTACAGAGAAGGCTACAATAGAGGCAAGAAGTGTTGGTGGAAAAACTCAGAGAAGCTGAGTTGGAAATGGAAGTTTCCATTTGTGAAGCAGAACAGGGTGAAGTTTTGGGTGAAGATGAAGGTCGGAGACCTGTGGAAGTTCTTATGAATTATTGTGAGAATTCAAGACAACAAGGAGATATGATGACTAAAGCATCACGTGAGACCACAAGGTCTTATGTTTTTAACTGATAATTTGTGTATGATTGCAGGTATTACAGGAGAAAAGCAACCTTTTGAAGATGTCTTCAAAATGGATGAAGATCTTGAAGTAAAAGGTGACAAAGAAAATTTCTCAGAAGAAGAAGAATCTGACTGGTTACAACAGAAAGAATTGATGGATGAGTTACTTAATGAGAGAAGAAAGTCGTTTAAAGTTGTCATAGAGATGGAAGATCAGGATCTTTTTCTGATGAAGAATGAAGGAATATTGTCTTAGAGAGGTAATCTAATGAATTTGATTAATTCTATTGATGAAGAACAAATGCAGGAGAATATTAATGCAGATGATGGGGCAAGGATAGCTCTTGAAGAAGGTTTACAGAGAGACATCAAGGCAAAGTGTATTGAAGAAGAAGGGGAGGCAGATTTGTTTGAAGACAAAGAAAATACAATCACATAATTGAAGAAAGAAGAAGTCTATGCAAAAGATTTAGCAAAGGGAGAAAGGACATCTGATGATTGGTCAATAACAAATGAAGGTATGGAAAATTGTGTAAAATTTCCAAATTCTATTCCAATTGAAATTATTGAGTTATATGGAAAATTAGACTTTCAAAGAATAAAGTTGGAAAAGCAGAGGATGTATACTCAAAATAAATTGTTGAAAAAGGAAGACAAAGAAATTGTCGTGAAAGAAAATCATAAGGAAAAGAGAATGGTAATAAAAGTTTAGCAAATTGACATTACAGAAGGATAATTTCATTATTGTGAACCAAAGCAGAGAGATATCATTGAAACATATGATATGGAGGAGAGTTTAAATCAACATACTGACGTGTTGACAAAGGAATTGAAGGAAACCTTAGAGCAGCATACTGAGATGTTGCTAGAGAAGGAAAAGGTAATGAGGCCTTATATTTTTAATTATGATAATAATTTTATGATTACAGGATTTGATGAAAATGAGACAAACATGTTTCAAGTTGAAGAGTCAATTTTAGAACTAAAGAAGACTGGAAGTTGCCAAGTCAGACATATTGATGAGGGAAATGAAAAGCATGAAGATACCGTGCATAGAGAAGTTAAATTGATTGTTAGAATCGGTCAAGGAAGTGAAGGAAAATTACTGAGGGTTGTCAAAGAAGAGGAAGGAAAATACGCTGGAATTGATGAACAACACAATGATGTATTTGAGAGGAATCAAGTACAAAAGGAATTGAAGGACAATTTATTTATTGAAAGTAAATATACAGATATTGAACAGAGGTTGTTTTGAAAGTCACAAGAGGGTAAGGATTAAAGGGTGGTAGTAAGAATCCGACAACTTCAAAGAGAAGACAATAAACATCAATTTGAAGATGAGTGGACAGAGTACAACAACAAATGGCAAGGTAATTATCAGTCAAAAGATAAATTGGACATAGATATTGAAAGAATAATAAGATTAATAATGTAGGTGCCTTAGAAGAAAGCAATAGTAAGAAGGCCAAGCAGCAATAAGAGAAAGACAACAATAGACTGTGAAAGCATAGCTAGTGGGGAAAAGCAACATAAAGTGTGGAAACTTGGAGAACAACAACAAACAACAGCAACAACCAAAGACAAATTACAGAACAAAGTATGGGATTCAGGAGGACAAAGGTCGGAAGCACATGATTAGGAGATCATGATTATTTTAACCTTGGGAGTCTGATGTAGGAGCATCCAGCTCAACAATTTCATTATATTCTATTTAGCTTAGGGTGTCTTGCGTTTTCAAGGCAGTTGGATTCCTATGTATCAAATTAATGTAATTATTAATGTTTTGAGTGATTGGAATAGGAATTAATTAGATATTGTGAGGATCTTTGTAAAAGCTCTTGAATGTAGGAGAACATGAGTGATGATGAGTGATTAATGAGGATTGAGACAATTGTAAATCTTAGATTATAAATTGGTTTCATGGTTTGTGGAACTAGAGAGGACTCTTAGGGATTAGTGGAGTCAAAAGTGGACTTAGAGGATATTCAGGATTTAGTTCAACAGATTAAGGATCTGAACCAGAATTGGTTAACAGAACCTTTTGTATAAATGTAAGCCTAAAAGGTATAGAGAGAGTTAGTTAGTTAGAGTGAGAATTAGAGTTCAAAGATTAGATAGGGTTTGACTGTAAGCCTACGGGTAGGTAAGGAAAGGCCATTGATATAAAAGATCAGGCCAAGAAGGAATTAGTTGTGTAAATACTTATTTATTAATACAGAAGTGCAATTTTTGAGTTTGTGTGGTGTGTATTGAATAATTGAATTATAAAATGTGTGTGGATTAGAGTAATTCTACATAACATAAGTGTGCAGGGAATTCAAAAAGAATCTGAGAGAGAGGACAATGCTCATAGGAGTATTGCGATGATCAGATAGTGTTGAAGTTTGATTGAATAACCAAATCAAATCTTAGGAGTGGTAGCGTTTAAATAATACACAGAACAAAGTTCAGGAAGGAGTCAAGCGGAAGAGCAATCGAAGATTGAAATCAGTGAAAGGAAGAAGTAATGAAGCAACAGTGCACAGGAACCGTTGGATCAGTCAGATCAATGAACAAGATTAATGGAAGATGAGTGGTGGAGATCTTATCGCAGGAGGTTAAGTTAATAGATGGATGGATCACATCAAGGCACATGTCGACAGAAGGGTGGAAAATGTACAGAATGATGGAGCGGCCTTCGTATGTGGTAAGTAGTATCTCGCGCCCCTAAAAGTTGTAAGTGGTATTCTAAAATTTCACGCGATTACCCTTAGCGGCTGACACGTAGCACGAGAAAACTACCTTTCTCACACGCTCTCGACCTGATATCGGTCATGCACAATTTCACGAGATATTGCACGATAGCCGTTGGAGTGAGCAAGATTGATCAATGGTGGAGATCGACCAAGCTAGTTGGCAAGCGGGTGACGTGATAGCCGTTGGATCAAGCGAAACAGATCAACAGTGGAGATTTAATGCACTAAAGAGAGCATCGATATACGTGCAAAAGTTGAAGAATGACGGAAAGGTAAGGTTTAAGTGTGGGTTATGAAATATTTCTATTATATGGGAATTATAATAGAAATAAGGGGGATTAATGTATTATGGCTTAAAGTTTGAGTTTTAACCAAAGTCTGAAGACCAGGGTATGGTTGATAAGGGTTGGAGGTGAAAATAACCCAAATTCGAAACCTGTGGGATAGTTAAATGAAATGTTTCCGCATAGAGTTTATTGAAGGCGCCTTAAACCTTGACTTATGGAAGGTTTCCCTAAGTATGGAATTTTGGAATTCCTGGGGTATAGTGTGACACACAATTTTATTTGCATACTGTGGGTATGTGGGGCTTACGCTGCATCATAATGTATCAATACACTCGTTATATTATTTTTCATATTTATTTATAATTTAATTTATATAATTATAAAAATTAATAAAAACTTGAATCAATAATTGTTTTCATCAATAATTGTTTACAAAACTTGAATCAAAATAACTATTTCTTACTATAAATTTCAAGCAATAAAAATTAATTATAAACTCATTTAGTGTATAATGTACTTCAATGATACTAATTTTTTGTTTTAAAAATTTAAAAGATAAATGTAGAATATCACCAAGATATTTCGAAGAAAGATTAATGTAATAGTATGGAGTCTATTTATTTCTTAGTTTTTTTTATTCCTTATCATATCTTTATGTAAAATTAACTAAAGGTTTTTAAGTTTATATTTTATTGTGCATTGATACTTAAAATTAGATTTTGATTTTGAATTACAAATATGTTTTATTTTGTTGTCGAGTTTATTTTGTCTATCGTTACATTATGGTTCTTTGCCTAAAGACAAAATTTTTCCTTACTTGAATTGGGAAACACTGGAGCCCTTTTAGTGGTAATATATAAGGATAAACAATCTTTAGTAGATCTTATTAATATTTCCATAGATTAATACTTGTTCCTTTTTATAACTTCAACAATTGTAGTGCTTGAGAGTAGCAGATAAGATATTGTAATTGTTAAATTGCAAGAGCAACTTCATTGCAAAAAAAAGTTGATGTAAAACAGTAAAAATGGGACATGAATCAAAGTCTTTGTTCTCTATAGATGTAGAGAAACAATTGATAATGTTAAACACTTAAATAATGGACAATTTTGAAAGTCAGTTCCCATTTTAGAGAAATTACGATTACAGAGAAGAAACACGAGGGTATGATTATATAGTCATAATTATGAATGGACAATTTTGAAGGTCACTTCAATTTTAGAGTAATTCAAGATTAAAAAGAAAAGTAATCATTTTAGAGTAATTAAGAAAAATAAAAAATAAATTTATTATTTAATAATATTAACCAAAAAATAATAATTCATGATATAATGAGAATAATATTTATAAAATATCTTTAAATAATTAAAGAATAATAAATATATTTTTAAAATAATTTTAAAAATTATATAATAATTATATATAATAAATTAAATTTAACATTAATATATTTATGAATTTTTTAAAAAATTAATATTCATAATAAATATTAATTAAAAAATAACTAATAAAAATTTTCAATAATATTACTATATAATAATAATTTTAATGAAATTGTAGTTCTTATTAATTTATTATTATTTTATAAATTTAATGAATAAAAAATTAAATATTAAATTTAAATATAATATATTAAATTATAAAAATATAAATTAACTAAATAATTTTTGTATCAGAGTATCTTTTAATAATAATAAATTAACATTTTATAGCATAATTAAATATATAATTATATTTTATTTCTAAAAACTTATTTAACTAAATATTATTTATTAATAAAAAAACATAAATTTTAGTGTGCATTTAAAAACATGGAATATAGAACATAATGCACGAGGGAAGTCAAGTTCATCCGTAATTAAAATCATTTCACAAAATTATTTATTAATACTATTTATTAAAGTAATTCTAAGTGTAGCGATGATTAATAACACGGATGGGACATTTTTGCTGCCAAATACAATCGAAACAAACAAACATCAACTCTGTCAAATATGGTGACGACATTTACTCTGAAAGTAAAGGATTTTGTAATAAAAAGTAGTCAAGACACCACACCATCTAAGCACTCAACTTAACAGGTGAGCCTTATGAGTGACTGCAACCATTCAATTGCAACATGAAATAGGTAAAGATGATTGAAGTAGGTAAGTTGGCAACGAGAATTGCGTGCTTTTTCTTACAACTTATATAAACTGTAATATTATATTATTTCTTTCTTTACAGAGGTTAAAGTGCAACGACGCGCTATTTCCCAATAAACTGCTATTATGCTTTGTTTCACATTTATGAGCAATTTTTTTGAGGGCAAAAAAAGCAAGATTATATTATATAAGATATATAAAAGGCAGATCAGTGCATTTTCATGTGATTTTGTATATGGCCAATATATAGGTCTGAAACCTTTGAAAGACTAGAAGAAATGGAAAGATAGTCTTAGCATAAAAGCCAAAATTCTCGAAAAAAACCGACAGGCCACAAGGCTGTCAGTGGGGAACAAAAGTCTGCAATTCTCATAGAGGTAAAACTTTCCAGAAGTACTCGATAGTAAATTTACATTTTACTTCAGCCATTTATAGACAATATTGAGAGGTACCATAGGCCATAAAGAGAAACAAATAACCAGTGCATACCTGAGCTTCAGCAACTATAAAGTTTAGAAGTCTGGAAGAGAAAAATCCTGGATGGAGAAGATAACCCCTTCAGAGATTACCTTCATGGACCAAAGACTTGGTTGCGTTTGAAGACCCTCCTTTGACAAAAGATCCGCTTGCTGGTTCTGGGCCCTGTTGATATGTTGAATAGTATATCCTTCCAATCTTCTCCAGAAAAATCTGATCTTGTCCATCCATCCTGCCAGGTGGGGCTTGCAAATGTTTTTTTTTCTTGATACATAATCCACCATTACTTTGGAATCTCCATAAATTGAGACGGCTTGTATATCTAGAAAAAAACAAAAGTTTACAAGGCCAGCAAGGGTCATCGCCTCAGCCTTGTTGTTGGAGCCCCTTCCCCCATTCCAATGGATGAGATATTGAACATTTTCATTCATAATTATGTGTACTCCACAACCACAAGAACCCTTCTGCTCAACTCCATCAAAATACGCTCTTGGCAAACTTGAGTGAGTCTGAACATATTCTTTTTGATCCTCTTTTTTTTGCTTATGATGCTTTTCCGGCAAAGAGTCATAGATTGATGCAATATTAGATAAAATTTCCAAGAAAGGCACTTTTTTGTCATTGAAAATAACATTGTTTCTCCATTTCCAGATGCTCCAGATGGTGATAATAATTATCGGCCTCCATGAATATTTTTGTCCACTCCACCACAGAAACGCATCTTTTGTGGAAGCATGTGAAATATGAGGGATTCCATACAACATTTCCAGAGATTTCCACAGTTGCTGAGTTTTTTGGCAATTTAAAAACATGTGGCAATTGTTTTCCTCATCTGATTTGCATATTAAACAGATACTTGGCCCATGCCATCCCCGCTTTTTAAGTTTTCCCAAGATAAATTCTTATTGTGGAAAGTCAACCATGAAAAATAAATCATTTTGGAAAGGCATCCCTATTTCCAGAAGACAATTGAGAAAATAGGATTGGGGAACGCACCCTTTAGATCACACATATTCTAATAGATATCCTTCACACGAACCAGGTTAATACCTTTTGAACTCTTCCATATAAGACAATCAGATTCTGATGAGTGGAATATGCCGCAGTTTCTCAGGCATGTCCTGATGATCTCCCATTGTTGGGCTATAGAAACTGGCATCCCCATATTTACTGCCTCTCTCCATAAAGGAATCGATCCTTGCCAATCTGAAATCAAACTGTCCCAATAGAAAAAGCCTTTTCTGTGGAAGAAATTTATTAAAGTTTCAGGCACCAAGATCTCTTCAACCCCACTTAGAAAATGGTCAATTCCAATAAGGATCTTGCTACCAGATTGGAGGCACCATGTTAAATTCTTCAAAAAGTAACTTTTTATCTTGCCGAAGCTCAACCATATTGACAACTGATAAGAGGAACCAACTTTTCCCACTCTGTACCAGTGTGATATATCCTTGTTGCCCATGTATTTCTTTTGAATTGAGGTACTCCATGGTCCTTCTCCATAAATCCCTCTCCACAAAGACTTACATAGAAGTGCCTTTCCGAAAGTCCACAAGTCCAGTAGACCCCATCCCCCCATGCTTCGGCAAAGAGATATCAGATAATTTGGATAGGTGAAATTTCCTTTTTTTTTTTTTTTTATTGGCCTCCCCATATAAAATTCGCAGTTAGCTTATTCATTTTTTGAATGATGCTTGCAGGTAGAAAGAATAAATGAGCCCAGTATACTGCGAGTTGAGTTAAAACCGATTGAGTCAAAGTCAGTCTTCCTGCCAATGATAAGCACCTGTATTCCCAAACTGATATCTTCTTGTAATATCTTTCTAAAATCCATTCCAGTCGTTTTTTGAATATCTATTTGCCTTTAGTTGGAAACCCAAATATGTTATTCCATGCTTTAGGGATTTCACCTCTATTCCAAAAAGCGAAGATAACCATTTCACTGCTTCCTCATTGATGTCATTATGATAGATTACTGATTTTGATTTGTTAATTTGCAGTCCTATAGCTTTTTGGAAGTTTTTAAGGATGTCATAAAAACATAACCAGGTAAGCCTGCACATCATACCAAACATAAGAATATCATCTACAAATAATTTATGTGAGATGGAATTGTTCCTGCATATTTTCAATGGTCGACACTTGTTTTCCTTTACTGCCTTATTGATATGAAGACTCAGCGAATTCATTGCCAGGATGAATAAAAGGGGCGATAGGGGGCAGCCTTGGTGAAGCCCTATGGCAGCTAGGAAATAAGAAGATGGAATCCCATTAACAATGATAGCATAATTCACCTTTTCAACACATACCATGATCCAGTTAATGCCTGGACACTTATCCCTTTTAAAAGATTTCATTGTTTGTAGCAGTTCCTCCTCGGTTACCGGCTCGAAAATTTGATCATTTAGATCATCATCGAACATTTGTGGAAATAAATCAATGCCCCATAGAATGTCCTGGAACCTGCAGCCCTCAGTTCTCTTGTACTGATTTTCAAAATATCTTACGACTTCGTTTGAAATGTCTTGTTGCGAGTATAAGAAACCTCCCTTTCCATCACTTATTTTCCATATAGAATTTTTTTCCTGCATGGAGTTGGCAAATTTGTGAAAAAAAATTGTGTTCTTGTCCCCCTCCTTAAGCCAGATCGCCCTACTTTTTAATCTCCAAAAGGCTTCCTCCTGTTCTAAGATTTTTAGTTTTTTCTTTTGAAGATCATTTATTCGGCATCTCATTTTGAAAGTAAGGAGATGAGAAGCCAGAATTCCGGAAGTGCTGTCCAATTCATTTTGGATCTCTTGAAGAGCTGTTCTATTCATTTGCTTTTTCTTAAATTGCCATTCTTTTACCACCTTTTTTATGGCGTCCAACTTGTCTCTGAAAGTAAAAAAAGGAGGAATATATTGCGATTTTGATAGCTCGTTCCAGGTTCTTATAATAAGATCATTGAAGCCCGGATCTTCCAACCATGTCCTATTAAATTTGAATGAATAGCCCTTTCTAAACCCCTTTTCTCTCCATCCTAAAAGTATCGGTCTATGATCTGATATGAACACATTCTCAATTGTTGAGAACGACATGCCCATTTTATCAATTATACTAGCATGTAGGATAAATCTGTCGAGTCTTTTGGCTATATAGGCCTCATTGATCCTTCTGTTTTACCGGGTCAGGAGCATTTTAGGCGGGTTTATATCAACAAGATTCCTACTTAGAAGCACATATTTGATGCGATCTGCAATGGTATCCTTCTTCCTGTTGATACCCCATGTTTCATCCAATTTTAATGTAACATTTAGGTCTCTTGGAGCCGCAAGCATGTCAAGCGTAGGGTGCTGAAAAGTCAAAACATAATACGACCAGACCGCCAAGACCTGAGCAATAGAAAGCCAGGGGAAAGGTTCAAGATAGCTGAGTCCCTCAGGTATAAAGCTCCTTCCAGAAACGATGAAGAGAAACTGCCCCTGCGCAAAGGAGTCGCACAGGGGGGAAGAAAGAAACTCCCTAGAAAAATCTTGTCCCTTAAAACAGTGTAGGCTTAAGCTTTCGACAATGAATCATCTGATGGACAGGGGGAATGAACATGTCACCAGGAGCAGCATGCATGCAGACTCCTTCTTCAAACAAGTGTCAGCGTTTGTGAAGGGAGAAGAAGAAAAACACGATAATGTCAATTCATGGGGGCGTTTCAGGAAGTCGGCTTACAGAAACATGTCATGGAGGTGGTCTAGATGACATGCATTGGTTCCAAAAGTTGTCCTGACAAAGAGATACGCACCTGTAGGATGATTATAGGATATCCATTCTCCATCGCGGTCTCTGGTTGGATGATATTAGTAGCACACCTCCGCTCGGCACCTTCGCTCCTCAAATAAACGAAAGCAGTTACCACATTTATGAGCAATCTTGTTGTAAGGCCTCATTTCCATCAAGTCCATTTTATGCACTTTCTTTCTTTCTGGCACATCCCTATCCCTATCCCTATGGAGGATCACTGTTTTGTGTTCATGATTACTTCCCTATGGAGGATCATTGTTTTGTGTTCATGATTACTTGACGTGAATCTAAAATTTTATTGATGCCTGTGTTTTTTGTTTTTATTCCTCGCATGTGCAAGAGTTTGAACTGACATAACATTTGTGAACTGACACTTTAACTTGTACAATTGGGGGCTAAACCATCATTATAAAATAAGACACCAATCAGATTAACCAATCACCATTAAAAAAAAAAAATTGCAATGTTCACATAGAAAACCTTATTTAATTTTCGGTCAAATTAACACTAAGGTAAAGGTCAACACATTTTTGAATGTGTTATACCTGCTGCCAGCGGTAGGGATAATAATGATAATGACCTTTTTTCTAATAGTAATAATTTTTTTTTTTTTCTCTGTTGGTTATAGCCATAGTAAAGAAAATAAGACTTCTTCTAGCAATAGGGTTGTTAATCTCTCTAACTTTTCTTTTGATCCTCCTGTTTTTAGTCATTTAGAGAAAGGTTTAAAATTTTCCTTAGCTCTGAGGAAAATCCCTTTGCATGATATTATTTGTGACATTGAATTTGGGATTAAGGACTTAGCAGATGCTACCAAAGATATTATTAGGCAAGATTTTGCGATTATGCTAAGAAAGGCTAAGCCCCTTAAGGACAACCTCAACAAAGGAGGTATTTTTATTATCCTAAATGAGGAGAATTACTGGAGAAATATGTTAGATCCCCTGTATAATAGTAGGAGCTATATAAAACTTGATAAGAATCCCCTAAATTTTTTTTTAGAACAATTGCTCTAGCCATAAAATCTAGTAGCAGTGTTAGCTCCCTTAGGAAGAAGCTCATTAAGAATAGCCCTCTTACACCTAGGATTTATGGTCTTCGAAATATCCATAAGGAAGGGGCCCCCCTACGCCCCATAGTCAACACAATAGGAGGGCTAAATTATCTTCTCGTTAAGTTTTTAGCTAAGAAGCTTAAACCTCTCGTTGGCCGAACTAAATCCTTTGTCAAAGATTTGTCTTCGTTCGTTAACGAGCTAAAGGGTATCATAATAGATTTGGAAGATAATCTGGTGAGTTTCGATGTGGGCTCTTTATACACTAATAACCCCATTAATGAGGCCATTGAAGTCATCAATCACATTACGAATCCTAAAACGACGTATTTAGTTCAAATTTGTCTCACCTCTACTTTCTTTAGTTTTGAAGGGGAGTTTTATGAGCAGACTTGTGGCATTTACATGGGTTCACCCCTTTCCCCTGTGGTGGCTAATATTTTCATGGAGGATTTTGAATCCAAGGCCTTGTCATCAGCTCTTTCCAACCCAAATTTTGGAAAAGGTTTGTGGATGACACTTGCATCGTCTGGTCTTATGGCAAAGAAAAGTTGGGGCTATTTTTCCAACATCTTAACAAACAATTTAATTCCACGAAGTTCATTATGGAATGTGAATTTGATGGTAGTCTTCCTTTTCTCGATGTTCTTATTTCAAACAGGGTTGACATTTCTTTCTCTGATTAGGTGTTTCGGAAGAAAAATCACACAGAGCAATATCTTCACATGACTTCGCATCATTTCCCTGCTCAAAATCTTGATGTTCTCAACACCTTGGCCACTCGGGTGTTACGGCTTTCTGATGAAAATCACCTCAAAGATGAAAAAACCCACCTCCTTGAGGTTTTAATGAGAATGGCTATAGAAGGTCTCAGTGTCTTAGAGCCTTCCTTAAGGCGGAAAGAAGTCCTAGAAAGAGGAATCATCCCAAGGATTGATTTTTTGGTGTGCACCTTCTGTTTATTCATGGGACCACAAATAAGATTGCAAGAGTCCTAAAAAATCATAATATTCCTTCGATATTTAGGCCCCTTAGCATTACTAAGATCCCCCTAAGATCGGTTAAGGACCCTGTGAACCCCAAAGATATGAAAGGTGTTTACATCATTCCTTGCTCCCGTGGGACTCCATATATTGGTGAAACTGATTGATCAATAAATCAAAGGATTTATGAGAATGCTGCTAACATCAAAAATGGTAGGTCTCGCTCCTCCCCTTTGGCAGAATATGCGGAAAAGAAAAATCATCACATCTGCATCGAAGAGGCTAGGGTCATTGCAAGGATTGACCATTTTCATCATCTTAAATTTACAGAGGCTTTGGAAATTGAAAAAAGTCTTATAAATTTGAATAGAGATTATGGTTGGAGTATCAATAGGCGTTGGATCCCTACTCTATTTTCCTGGGTCTCTTTTTTTTTTTTAATTTTTAGAAAGTTTCTTTTCTTTTCTTTTTGTTATCTTACTTTTATTTGTTTATAATAGTTATAATAGTAAAATATTAAATATTCTTTCATTGTTTCTTTTTTGTTTTTTGATAATATTATATATAGTCATCTTCATTATAATGTTATATTAATGAATAAAATATTTATCACAATTATTTTACAAATACTTATTTATATAATAAAGTTATTTGAAAATAAATATTTCTTATAATTAGATTTATTATAATAAATAATATTTAAATTTATAATATATAAATAACATTGTATAATATATTCTTAATAGAAATTTTATTTTAGAATAGTTATTGGTAATAAATTATTTCTTACTATAAAATTAATCAGGAGCTCAAAATTTGCCTAGAAATCAAAGTGTTAGAATTTTTATAAACTTAGCTTCGGATCGAAGAGCTCATTATTCTGAATCCAATGGTGTGAACAACACTCAAATCCAAGCTTGTATGCAGAAGTTAGAGAAAGTCAAAGTTCAGGTTTGACTTGTCTAGGTGGCAAGATTGGATGACATGGCAAAGGTACCAACGAATAGGGAAGCGCCAAGTGGCATCTTGCCATTGGTTCCCGCATATCGTATATCGAGGGCAAGAATAGAGTCATAGCTTCAGAAGTCGCCCCTCTGGAGCATTTAAGGTTGCGATTCAATATATTGCAATCACGAGCGGGTCATGTTAGAGAATCGACCCCCGAGAAGGAAAGGGTTGCGATGTGATGGATCGCAATCGCAATCACAACCTATAGACGAAAATCGACCCCCAGGTACCTAGGTTGCGATGCGATAAACACAATCACAAATTGCAGGAAAACAAAGTCCTGCATATACAAGGTTCTAGGTCATTCGCCGATTGTGATGAGTGATATGTTCCAGATGCGATGCGACTTTAGATTCTAGTTTATAGCGCCAGCGGGTCCATTGTTATCGCAATGTATGTAATTTGATATCCGCCGAGGGAACGTTTCAAGTGCGATAGGGCTGCCAGATGCGATATGTTATATGTTGTGTTTCATAATCCCAGCAGATCCGTGTATCACAGAGTGCCTATTGTTTGGGCTTGGGGTTTTTCGCCGATTGCGAGTTGCGACAAAGCTGCTGAATCATCGCCTGAACCACCGGACTAACCACTTTGTATGTGACCACTTGACCCTTAACCATGAGATAGGGTGGAAAGATGGCAGGATCGCCGATTTCGGTGAAATTGCTAGTTTTAACTCTGAATAATGAATTTAACTGGCAGTAAGCCAGATTTGGAGGAGAAAATTATGGAAAGACTGACAAAACTCATAACTAAGGCAATTTTTGACCAAATGGAATGCAAAAAGAGGATAGATAGCCATTTTTGGGTATTCTGAAATGATTGGAACAGGTTTCAGGATCAAAGGAGCACTTTTGGATATGCTTTTTGAAAATTGAAGCCTATGGGTGCTCCAGTCAACCAGAGCGTTGATTCAGTTTATGGAGGAGTATGAAGATGGAGATGA
>APFE030459266.1:275735-302641 GCA_000404065.3 Pinus taeda | reverse complement strand
AACGGCTAAAAGATTTTCATCAATTTAACTTGAGGTCAAGATATCCTTACTCTTAAAAAAACTCTCGTGATATGGTTTAAAAAAAAATTCCTAGCTTTCGAAACAAATTAAAATTTAACTCTAATTAAAAAACTAAAATAGGTCAAACTATATCCTTTATAAAATATAATATATATGTCACCTAATTAAAAGCATATTTAATAGAAGACGACACTACTTTATGGTTATTCGTATTGACTTAATAAAATGTACCAATTTTATGGTGATTCGTATTGACTTAATAAATTGTACTAAATCCTCCGTTATATTTTATTAAAACCACCGAACTATTTTAAATGCAAACACGCTGTACACACTATCTCTTTATGTAAAAAAAGTCGGAAGAATAAAATATTATCTTTTAATTATTCCCTTGCTCCACCGAACTTTATCATTAACCTCAATGCCACACCGCCGTTCCTAAACTTTTCTATCATTCATCTCAAAGCATCTTGCCACACCACCATTCCTGGTATCGGTCGGGTTGGCATGCTCCGTCATTTATGCAACACGCACGCCCCTAGGAAGCATCCACGAATCTGCTAATGTCTCATCCCACCACATATGTACTTCTCCATGACACGTGGCAAAAGACGAATCACAAAACATATTTACTTTGTTTCCGTGAATACGTAGCTCACGGCCAGCCACAGTTGGAAAGCATAAAGCAGATTCTATTCTTGGAAGTAGTGGAGAGATATGTGGCTATATAATGCCTGCCCCTGCTTTCTATTCTCCCATAGCAACTCCATTTGTCTGGTATCCATTGTTGAATAGCAACTCCTTCCTCAAATCTTGTCTGCGATAATGCCTTCCCTGGGGTTGAGCACGCGAAGATTTTCGCGCCATCGAAAGGCCCACGCTGCCAAACCTTCTCCGCCTCCACCCGCAGCAGCTCCTGCCCTGCCCAGCCGCCGTGACCTGGAGGAAGTGTTCCGCAAGTTCGACAGCAACGGCGACGGGAAAATATCGAGATCGGAGCTGAGCTCCGTGATGAGCGCCCTCGAGTGTAGGGCTACGGAGGAGGAGATCGATCGCATGATGAAAGAGGCGGACTCCAACAAGGACGGCTTCGTCAGCTTTGAGGAGTTTGTGGCGGCGAACACGAAGGACGTGGACAACGAACATGTGACGCGAGACTTGGAGAGCGCGTTCAAGATGTACGACCTGGACAACGATGGGAGGATAAGTGTTGATGAGCTGTATCGTGTTCTGAAGAACTTGGGAGAAGTGAGCAGCTTCCAGGAGTGCCAGCAGATGATAAAGAGCGTCGACTCCAACAATCGTGACTCTGTTTCCTTTCAAGATTTCAAGGCCATGATGACGGCCCGTCGTCCTTAATTGATGCTTGCTTACCTCTGAACGCTATAGTTTGCGGGGAGTGGAGTATACTACAGTCTATATACAATTGACTCGTATTTTCTATAATCATCTCCCCATACCTACTGTTCACCATCTCTCTAAGTGCCCCCAAGTCAGGGGTCAGTTGTGAAAATACATGTGTACTCTTTATCCTAGTATTTAGTTGACCCTAATAATATAGATATATTTTTGAAAAATAAATTAGTTTCGGTCGTTATTTTTAAATTGTTTTGTATTTTTTTAATGGAGAGTTAGCTTTTTTTTTTAAATATATTTTTATATATTAATTATGTCCTAGCGAATAATTTTATTTAATTATATTATTATTTAGAATTTTAATATTGATATGTATATTTAAATTAAATTTAATTTTTCAATTTAGTAAAATTATAATGAATTTCAATATTTATTTATAATAAATGTTTTTAGTTAATAAATGTATAACTATTTTAATTATATATATATATTTTAATTTAGTCAAATTAGTTGTAGTCTATTTGTGAAATGTTTTGGAAGGTTTTCTGGAAAATAATCCCTATAGAATTAGGGACAGATTTGTTAGAATCACATGTTTCACTTGTAAACTCTTCAAAATTATGGTGTCGAAAAGGTTTTTGTAGGGTGTGCAGTGAAAAGAGGTTTTTCAAGGTATTGAATTCATATATCCTATCAAAAATCTATTTAAACCAAAAAGATGAAAATTTGACACAAAAAAAAATCATCTGACCACAACCTCCAAAACATCTCATAATTAAATAACTTCATAAAATTATAATCATTTTGAAACATTTACCTTAAAAAAATATATTATAAATATTCTTAAACTTTGAATTTAGTAAAGCTATAATGATTCAGTTTTAAAAAAAAATTGAATATAAAAAAAACAAATAATATATTGTGTGATTATGTCTTCCAAATCCATCACATTTTATTTTTTTTGTATGGAGGTTTTCGAACCATCCTCCTAATTCATCATCAAGAATTTTTTAAAAAATTGAATAAATTATTCTTATTTTAATAAAAATTAATAATTATCATTATTTATAAAGAATAATATAATATAATATATCTCATCAAAAAATGGTATATTAAATATTTTTGAAATTTTAATTTAGTAAAAATTATAATAATTCATTTAAAAAAAAATGAATATAAAAAATAAATAAAAAATCCAAATAACATATTTTCTTATTTATAAAAAATATATATAACATAATATATCTTACCATAAAAATAGTTTATAATATCTACATCTCAATTTTTCATTATAAATAATGTTGACATTATAATATACATACTAAAAATGGAAATGGTTATCTCATTCATATATATATTTTATATATTTTAATTTTATAAATATGAATAAGCAAGAGATTATCTTGAAGAATAAAGATGGTATTTACATTATTATTGCTTCTAAATTTAAGGATAAATTTGGGACAACAAAGAATTAGAAGGTAAAAGAAAGCTAAATTATTCTAATTAAAAATATTATTACATCCACCCAGGGGCTTAGAGTAGATGATGATGGGGTGCACTGTTAAGTCACTCCTTGATGTGAAGGTCACTAGTTCCAAACTCAGTTAGCAAAAATCCAGTTTTGTTAAGGGTTGATGTGGCCTTCGCGAGGTGGACTTAAATGCCCTTGGGTCATGGTTTCTCAAGACAAAGGTTGAGCATGTAGTCTCTAAAAGACGCACTCAAATTTGACACACACACACACACACACACACACACACACATAGATATATACACACTTCCAAAATTAAGGACAAGTTGTGGGACTATAAAGAGTTATAGGGAAAAAGGATGCTAAGGTGTTATATGGAGGGGTCAACCCCAATCTCAAAAATAAAATTATCATTTTGTCTTGACTAGCACTAACAAGAAAATGAACATTTCCAAGATAAGGGCTAATTATCATGAGCTCTATAATGAAACCTACCTTGGCACAAAAACGTTTGTCATCTTTCAAATACTAAGAATGTTGAAGATGAAAAGCACTCTCTCTTGGATTGTCCCTTCTTTTTTATCATATAAATAACATGTTAAATAATCTCAAGTAATCTCTTACTAGGGGGCATTCTTAAGGTGTGATAGACTATATTGGTTTTAGTGGACATTAATCATCATTATCATCATATATAAATAGTGTTATTTTTTGGGGGATTGTACTATTTACTAACTAATTTTCTTTTTAACTTTTTTTAAAAATGTATTACACAAACACACTTGTTTATTCTACCTAATAGTTGAAATAGTCCTCTTGAATCAATTTTTGTATTTAAAAATACATTTTAAACAACAAGAAATCACAATCTTACACGAAATTGTATTTCACCCAAAAACATATTTTATTATTAACAAAGAAAATAAGATAACAAATTACCTAATAAAGATAACAAATTACCTAATAACATGCTCTCCAAAAAAATTGTCAAAAAATGAAAAAAAAATACATATTGAATTAAAGAGAATGGGACAATGTCATGTAAAAAAAAACAAATGGAAACTATAGGTGACTTACCATGTAGAAAGAAAAGTAGGGCAAGAACTACGTCAAATCATTGCCCAATCTTTGGTGCATCTAACGAAAGAGCCTTCACGTGATTCAATAGAGAGGGAACTATATTAGTAGCTTTCAAGCGGGTTAACCAAATGGACATTTATAATCAAGTTTTGATTTATATTCTCATCCATAATTTACATATATATTTTTAACGTTTTTATACGTAACATATATACGAAAGTATTGGACTACAAATAGATATAATTTAATTAGTAATTAAAGTTTCAATTTTGGTATTATTTTTTACATTTTTTTAATCAATTTTTACATTTTTAATCTATTTTTTTCCAATATTTTATATTATTTGTGTGTTGCGAATTTTCATAATTTAATTCTAAATTTATTAGAGATTTAGAGGGATCAAATCTTTGTGAGGCTCAAATTTTTTTTAGATTGAAAATATATTTGATCTTTCTCGTCGCTTAGTAATTCCCAAGTTAATTTTAAATCTAGGTTGATTGATAGTAAATTAATATTCTTAACTAACTAGCACAACCACATTAAAAATATTAATGTGGTTTGAAAGCTTCATTTATATCTACCATTGATAAATATATAACAAAAAAACTATTGCAACAAAATTATTATTATGAACTTTGATTTTATTTAACACTTAAGAATCCCAGGTCATGATAAAAAACAGAAGTGTTGAAGAGTTTCTATCATTTACAACCAAGATATAAGACATGTTTTCTAAAATTAGATATGCTTTGAAAATCCCTAGGAATTTGGTGGGCGGGGAACCTCTATCTAATTTTCTAAATTTATTAAAAGCCAGTGCAACCTAACAAACTCTATAACACATTACAGTTTTGATAAGCATTCAAACGAAACATATGTTTAGCATATTCCCTTGAGAATCAATCTAGGCCCTCAATTAAAAAAAAAAAAGCCAAACAGAAGCTCACCACCTTGAAGTTGAAATGGAAGCCATCTCCTAGATAAAATTAAGACAAATAAAATAAAAAAAATAAAAACACGAGATATTAATAATGTATAAATAAATGTAAAGATGATGTTAAATATATATTAAGATTTTATGGAAAAATTATTATAAAGGATATATGATAATTAATTAATAAATATATTTAGTGGTAAGATGATTAATAATGTATAAAAATTATATAAGGGTAAAAATATAATTGAGTAAATAAGAATTTAAACATAAAATTAAATTAAGACTTGGATAATATATTATATATAATAGTATTAGGACTATTTAATGTTGAGGGGGGTAATTTAATTGGTCATTCCATGTATAAGAACATAAAATCTATGAGAGTCAATGGTTCAAAAACCCTATTGAGTCAACCCAAGAAAATATACTATATATATTGTATCGTTTAACATATTTTTAGGAGGATATTGTCTATTACTAAGAAATATAGTTGATATTTCATTAAAGAGATTTAAATAAATATTTTATTTTGTTAAATTTTCTAGCTAAACATGTCTAAGAGGATTGAACGACTTCATAATCACTTGGATACACAGGGCTTATCACATGTTTTTTCCAATTATGCTACACCCAAAATAAGGTTTTTAATAAAAATTAATGAGATACTTTTTATATATAGAAATGTGAAATTTATATGATTAATTAATATTTATTATTTATATATTAATATGATCTTTTTGGTGTATATTTTTTATTTATATCTTTAGTGTATTGTAATAAAACCAATATTAAATACCTTTATTTTTAGTTGTAATAGAGCATACATTAAAAAATGTTGATAAATTTATTTACATTACATTACTTACATTACACACATCTCCCTTCTCCTCTATACTGGGTTGTAGAGCACTTCTTGATGCAATTAGCTTGTATTTTGTCACTTTTCTTAACTATGAGGTAATAATTAGAATCGTGTTATATCTATCATGAGCCAGCAGTTGTCACAATTATCTGACATCACAAGCAAGATGGAAATCCTACGACAGTAATATGATGTGGGTATGGGGAAGCTATTAGAATCCCATATCAACGAGTTGCACGAACCTTGAAGCACATCCATAACCTAGCTTTAGTGGGACTCAATAAAAGGGTAATTATCACCAAACAAAAAGCAAATGAAATACGACTCCAATTGCTTCAACATTACATAGTTTTGATTTATATTCCAATCTATAATATGCATACCTTTTTTAATGCTTGAACATATTTTTATATATAAACTATGTACAAAATTGATTCAAGTTGTGTGAAGGGATAGAATTTGATCCAATTCTGCCATCATGCTTATACATTTTTTACCATCCCCACACCCTCTTGACCTATTTTTCAAACACTTCTCGTCATTTGTGGAAGAAAAATGAATTTTGGCCAAAGGTGTTTATTAACTTGTGCTTTTTCTTTTTTTGGTTAACCGTTGGGTTAATAATTAGAGTCATTTGTTGTTACAATTCTCTTACAACACATGTAAGATGGAAATCTTGTAATAGAATTGTGTAAAAGATGTGGAAAAGCTACATGAATCCCACAACCATTTATCAACAAGTTGGAGGAACCCTAAAGCACGTCGACAACCTAACTTTAGTGGGACTCAAAAAAAGGGTCATTTCACCAAAAACAAATCAATGGATATAAGGCTCAAATTGCTTCAACATTGTACTCATAGTTTTGATTTATATTCCAATCTATAATTCACATACTTTTTTATAATGTTTTACATGTGTTTTTATATATAATACGTACAAAATTGATGAGAGTATGCAGGGATAAAAATTAGAATCTAACTTAACATTAGGACTTTATTGATAGACCCTAATTTCGACATATTTTTGTACATATTCTATACTTGTCATTATTTTTGTGTTTAAAATAATTTTTGCAAAAAACATTTACTAGTTCATGTTTTGTCATTTTTGTTAACTATTAAGTAATAATTAGAGTCATTTTATACTTACCCAGAAATGGTAGTTGTTACAATTCCCTTAAAACACATGCACGATGGAAATCGTACAACAAGACTAAGACTAAGACTATGAATGAGTTGTGGGAAAAGTACAAAAATCCCACAACCAATTACTAGCAAGCCAAGGCATAGGAACCTTGCAACACATCCATGAGAAAAGAGTCATTATCACCAAACATAAACTAAAGGTGACGTGACTCCAACTGCTTCAACATGGGTCCATTGAAATAAGGTCAAAAGGACTGTAAAATACGCCCAAATATCAGATATGGATTGTAAAGTATAAATGTATATAAAACTCATAAAGCTCTCGAATCCAATCTTATGTAATGGATAAGTCTACTCAAAGGAGATTGAACGCATTTTGGAAAATGATGAATAATTCTTGTTTAGTCAGATATCTTAGTTTAGTAATGGCGGGGATGATATTATATAAAAGTATGTGATCCATATATAGAGGGCGGGGATATTATATAAAAGTATGTGATCCATCGTAGATGAAATAATAATAAATATATATAGAGGAAGAAAAAAGTGTTATTGCAACGATATTAGTGTGTAATTGAGATCATTAGTTAATATAAAGACTTTCCCAAGCTTCCAGCATGGATTTCATTACGTAGCCCTTGTACTTCTCGTTTAGTGCTTAGTTCAAAGAGGCAAGGCCCCCTCCCAAAATAATACTACTAAGTCGATTTCCTAGAATACTTCATACATTATTTTTCAAGTATGGCTAAAGAATTATTCCTATGGGTTTCATCCATATAATTCTCTCTCAATATCTAATTTATTTTTAAACTATACAAAAGAAAATGTCCCGCTTAGTATTTAATTAATCCGTCTAGAATTTCATATTTAGCAAACTTTGATCCAAATACATATCCTTTGTGAGGTTAACCCGTGACTTTTGTAACTTTTATACCTCTTACAAGGTATGCTAGTTTGCATGGTAAGATTTATTTTCAACTACTTAAGAAATTGTTTATGCTATGTGTGATTGCGGAGAGAAAGCATAAATCCATTTAATGAACTTAACATGACTCTAATTTGAGTAGCAATGTCTAATAAATTTTCATGGTTGTATCATTTCCTTTTTCAAGGTTGTATCATTTCCTTTCTCGCTAGTATGATTAATTTTTTACATAATTATTTTCTTTGCTACAATTGTGATCTTAGTTTTAGAGTGAGTAATTTCAATTTCTGCAAGTGTGAGCAATTTCAATTTCTATAAGTTTAAGAGATTTAATTCTTGCCAGTGTTATTTTAGCTTTTTATATAAGTGATTTCAATTACTACAATTGTTTGTTTCCAACAAAGGTGTGATATTTATTTCTAGCAAGGTATGAAGTTTATAGCAAAGAGTGATTCCTAGTGAGTCCCTTTAGTGTCTTTACCAACTTTGGAATACATTTGTACACTATTTATAATTGTCATAACTACAATTGCAAAACGAGATCATTGTATGAGTACATATTTCCTGCATATATAGTGCACAATAGTTCGCAAGTTTCATACAAGACCTATGTTGGCAATTGAATCCACACTCTTTCTAGCTACCTCTTTCAGAAATTAGAAGAGTAATTAAAGGGCCCATCATTTTTGGCACCATTGTCAAAGAGTTACCAAATGTGCAATAGTATTCTTACATTGGTTTGACTTCTTAAGAGAAAATATATCAGGGCATAAGGAGTAATATATCATAAGATGCACTAAGATACAACTTGTTACATACATAAATATGTTGTGAATCTCTTACTCTATTAAAAGAAAATATATATTTCCTCACTTGTTAAAATTAGGATAGATTAGAACAATACTCTTCCATTGTTTTTTTAGCATAGACCATGGTATGGGGACTTGAGTGCTTTTAAATTCAGTTATATAGATGCATGGATCGAGTTATTAAATATTATGTTGTGGTGCAGTAAGAGCCACCCACAATATTGTTGAAAATTGTAACTAGGTTCGGTCGTCATTATCATGTAATTGTAATCATGACATTGTATGTTCTTTATAAAGAAAGGAAAAGAAAGAAAAAATAAATTATATTTTGTTTTAGTATGGGTTTCATACTCAAGTTTGAGTCAAAAGCATGTTCTTCATTCTTTTAGGTCTTCTAGGTTTGTCTATGTCTTTCTAGGATAAATAATAATATTGGTCATGTGTCATAGTCCCATTTGGATTCATTATGATAAAGAAAATTATTTATTTTGTCCAAAAAAATCCATGGATAATCCCAAGACCAATTCGGCCCAATAAGTAGATCAAGTCAGCCTAAAGGGAGGGAATTTGACCCTTAAGAAAGGTTATATAAATTGGTGATGCTCGACTCATTTGGATACTCATCTCAAGCAAGTTTTATTCGCAATAGAAAAGGTGAAGAAGAGTAGTTGGGAGGAAAAAGAAGAGCAGAAATAGTCAAAACTTTTCAAAGAATATATTTCCTTGTCTCTCTAGGGTTTGTGAATTTTCCAGTTGCAGGAGGCCAAAAGTCTGAAGCAGATGCAAGAGGTTGAAATTGTAGGGCCGAAATTTTGTTGTAGGGGTCGAGTTGTAGCATCAAAGAAGCAGTATCAAAGTTTTGGAAGTTGTCTCAAGGAAGAGCTTAGTGGGGGTTGGCTTGGTCTTGGAGGGTTTGTTGGCTTTGGTCTTTGGGTTTTGGAAGTCTCTTTTGTAAGAAGATTCTAAAGAACAAGAGAAGCATTTTTCGGGCTTTCCCCTTGGAGGGGTTTTTCACTGGCTTGGAGCCTATATCTTGTGTTCTATGTCTCTTGTGATATTTATTATTTCGGTAATTGTTTGATGAATATAACTAATGAAGTAATTAAATACCAACTAACATCAAAAGTAATTATCAAGATAAGGAAAACCATTTATAAGTTTCAAGTCTCCATATTTACCAACATGGTATCAGAGCTAAGGTTTAAGAAGGAGATTAAATATCACAATCTAGTTGGCACTATGACAAGGGATATGAAAAATGGTTTTAAGTTTCTTGGATGTATCGCTACACCCATCAAGAATTGCGTATTGAATATCGTCTCCAAGCTAGAAAATAAAGTAGTGAAAGGAAATATTTTCTTCACTTTATCCAACACCTACAAAGACGACAATGTATGTGTTATTGATAGTGGTGCCTCCAGACATATGACGAGAGAATGCAGTCAAATCCAAACCCTATATAAGGGTAACTCATCTCATTCAATCGAACTTGGAGACATCAAGAGCTATGTAGTGAAATGCATTGGATCTACATCATTGGAGATCGAGTTAGGTGGAAGCATTCACCTCAACAACATCTTATATGTTCCACTTTGAAGAAAAACTTACTATCTATTTCTTTTCTAGAGGATAAGGGTGGTAGAGTTGATTTTGTTGCTGGAAAGGTTTTGGTTTGGGCTAAGGGCTCAAGTATTGATAATGTTAGGATAATTGGGATTCGTGAGGGGAAATTATATAGACTCTTTACACCTCTATCTAAAGCCCTAGTCCACTTGGAAGTGATTCCCTCTAAAATTTGGCACAAAAGGTATGGAAACCTTCATTTTAAGGTTCTTCCATCTCTAATTCAGATGGTCAATGGAATCCTCAAATTGAAGTAAGAACATGAAGGGACATGTAAGGGATGTTCTCTAAGCAAGAACCTAAATAAGCCATTTGCAAATAGTGACACCAAATCTAAGGAAATTTTGGATCTCATACACTTGGATGTATGTGGACCTATGGTAGTCAAGTATCTTGATGGGTATTAGTATTATGTAACCTTCATTGATGATTACTCAAGGAAGACTTGGTTATACCTTCTAAAGAATAAGGATGAGGTACTTGAAAAGTTTCAAGAGTTCAAGAATGAAGTGGAAAACCTATCTGAGAGAAAGATCAAAACTCTGAGGTATGATAATGGTGGAGAATACACCTCCAAGGAATTATTATATTTCTGCAAAGAAGCAGGGATTAAGAGGGAGCTCATTGTTCCTTATAATCCTAAACAAAATGGCATGGAAAAAGGAAGAATCAAACTATTGAGGAATGTGTTAGGGATATGTTACATTATCAAGATCTCCCTCAATTTCTATGGGGATAGGTATGCATGAAAACCATTTACCTACATAATCGAAGTCCTCACAAGATTCTAAAAAATATGACTATGAAAGAATAATTTAAAGTAAAGAAGCCAAGTGCGGATCATATTCAGATATTTGGATGTCTTGTATATATTCATAAACCAAGGATAAGAGAAAGAAGTTGGATCCTACCAGTCTAAAGGGCATATTCTTCGAGTATAGTGCTTCACCAAAGGCATACAAAATTTATATTAAGGAGGATCATCGAATTGAATTAAGCAAGGATGTCATCTTTGATGAGAGCATAGCTTACAAGAAATCAAAGGATTTTTCGGTTAACTCTAATGAAGAAATGATACCTATCTTTGAGGATATCTCTAGGGCCAATTATGGTCAAGATTAGACATCCACTCTAGAGAATTTTGAAGGTCTTTGTGAACCTATACAACTAAAAATTATCCCAGAAAATCGGAAGAGGCATGTTTGGTTGAAAACTACTCTTCAAAAAGTAGAAGGACATACAACATCAGGGACCTCTAGGGAAAGTAAAAGACTGAAAATGTATTCAGGATACGTTGCATACATGAAAAAGCTTATTGAAGCAGAACCTTCCTCCTATGAATATGCATCTAAACATCAAGAGTGGAGGAATGCTATGCAAGAAGAACACCAGTCCATAATGAAGAATGATGTCTAGGAGATTGTCCCTAGGCCAAGTGAAAAGTTTATAGTCACTTCAAAGTGGATTTACAAGATAAAACACGTTTCAAATGGGAGCATAAAATAACACAAAGAAAGGTTTGTAGCAAGGGGCTTCTCATAGAAGGAAGGAATTGATTATGAGGAAACCTTTCCTCCCACAACTAGGTATACAATAATAATATCATTTTTTGCGTTGGTTGCTACTGTGGGATGGAACATCCATCAAATGGATGTTAAGACAACTTTCATGAATGGGAACATTGATGAAGAGGTTTACATTAAGAAACCTCAAGGATTTGAAATAAATCATAGGGAGACTCATGTCTACAGATTAAAGAAGGCTCTATATGGCTTAAAGAAAGCACCTAAAGCTTGGTATGCAAGAATGGATGCATTGTTGGCATTGTGATTCAGGTGTTGTCCTTGATGGCAACTCACTCAGAGGTTTGATACAGGTGATGACAACTTAATCAGATGGCAGATCCAGTGCAGTAGGTCAAAAGAAAGGTATACGCGGGTTAGACTTGATGAAAGCGCGTATATACGCGGGTTATCTGAGAAAAAGGCGCGTATACGTATACACGCAGGTTCATAGAAGGAAAAGCGCGTACATGGTTTTGGTCTGTGGTATTTGGTCCATGGTATTTTGGTATTGGTCCATGGTATTTGGTTCGAAATGGCACCCCAGGTATTGGGTCCAAGGTATTGTTTCTACATGGTTTTGGACCATGGTATTGAGAAAAGCCTAACCTATATAAGGAGAAGATCATTAGACAAAAGAAAAAAGCAAGGAATAGATGTCTGATGAAGTGGGAAGATCTAGTATTGCTGGTTATCATTTGTGCTACTTGGCTCGGGTTGGATATGACAACAAAGGTATAAGTAATTATCTTTAGATCTGTACGCGGGTTGTCTCTGGTGAAAGCACGTATACACGTGGTTTTGATATAGTCAAGTAGCGTATGCATTATGAGATTTGGTGTTTCAGGTTGCTTTTGATTCTAGTGGTTGTTGCAGAGTTCTGGGCTCTGGTTTGTGTTCTGTGTTTTGATGACAGGGTTTCAATGATTCAGTATTGGGTGATTTAGAGATTTATGATGCAAGTATAAGTTGATGATTGATTGATGTTCATGGATCCAGTCTGAAATTTATGAAATGTGGTCCCTGAAAGAAAGAGAAGGTTGTAGCCTTCTGTAGGCCAACACCTACGTACTAGTATCTTGGCTAGTACAAGAGCTAAGGGGGTTGTAGCTCCCTTCTAGAAGTAGCTGGAAAATGAGAGAGGGTTGTAGCCCTCTGCACGTTGAAGCCTGCGTACTGGTAAAGGACTGTACCAGTACATTGTAAAAGAAGTTTCTTATTAAAGGAAGAAAGAGACGAATTGCAGCAGGTGGTTTTCACCCACATTGGGTTTCCACCTTATATCATGGTGTTCATGTGTGCTTCTTATGTGTGATGATCTGTACTGTTTTACTACACCTGATTACTGTTAATATAGTTAATAATGTTCTGATGCATTTACTGAAGATAAGCTAACTGAATCATAAGATTACTACATGTATGCTAGTTGCATTTAACATAGTCGCGTATATACACGGATATACTGAACTGAAGCCAGGTATATGAATATGAGTATGAAAAATGAAAAGTATCTGATTTGATAATACTGATTCACCCCCCCCCCTCTCAGTATTATTTCCAACATTCAACGTTTCATTCAATGTAATACTCAAAACTGATCAGCGTTAAAGAACACATATAAATGTATGGGCAGTGTTAAACAACACATATGGACAGTGCTCTGAGTGTAAGACCACAATGTAAGACAACGCAAACATTCACCACAGTGTTAAACAACACATATGGATAGCGTAAAAATAATGCATAATGTAACAAACATTCAATGGAAAGCGCATCAGTTTCATCGTTCCTCGTTCCTTGTTTCAACAAACTTTGATGGCAGGAGCTCAAGTGCAAATGTATGTATGGATCAATGCGGGTGTATACCAACAGATGGCAACATATCTCATTCCTTGTTCCTCTTTCCAGCGTGCCTCTATGCACACCAGTCCAAAGCCACGATGCCTTACCATCCATAGCAGCAGGATTAGAACCTCGACCTACCAAACGCAGCCTCAACATTCCCTCACGCAGCACTCAGGCGTAGAAAATTATTATGGCAGAGAGCCCAAAGAGAATACTAGGTCAGGGGCGTCAGTTCTGAAATATGGGCAGAATAGGAAAATAGGCAGAAAAACGGAGTTACAAAGACAGGAATGCTAAAAATAGGGCTGGATAAATGACAGAGGTGGCAGCTAGAATTTAGCTGAGAAAATATTTATAAGTGATGGCAGAAATGACTTGCACATAAAGACCATAAAACAAATGGCTCAAAGTAATTATGTAGGGCAAGAATATGCCTGCTCTGATACCATGTGAAACACACACATGGCAAAGACAAATAGGAAAGATAAAACATGAGAGTACATTTTTATTAACAAGACATATACATTTATAGTACATGGTTTGACCGTTGGGTTTCACATCGCAAGGTCTCTTGGACTCCTTTCGTATATTCGACTTCCTCTTAGTTTTTCTTTCCTGGTCTATTTGTTGTGTCGATTTTCTTAGTTTCCCTTTTCATTTCCTTGATTTTAATTTTTTTCGATTTCTCCCCCTTGAGTTTATTGGTTAATTTTCTCTTAAAAGAAAAATAATCTTCTCCTAGTCAAAAGTTAATTTTGAATATATGATTATAATTTATATATTATAATTTTTTCTTAGTTTAGTCATAAGAATAATAATATTAACATTTAGTTATATATGTTTGATTTTAATTTAATTAGGAAAATTAATTCCTTTCCTATTTTTTGACTGAGTTAATAGTGGTCGTTCTTTATAGCCGTTGGAATGATCTACTTATCTATTTAACCCGCTGCCATGATCTAATTCTTCATCTTACCCTGACGATGAACCACACTAGTTGGTTCGAAATGCATCGACAAATGTTTCTTGATTATATATATATATTATATATTATATATATATATAATATATATATATATATTATATATATATTATATATATTTATTTCATGTTACTAAAATAAAAATATCATACACAACTAACTAAAATTATAAATTATATTTTAATTATTATTCTTAATTATAAAAAACCAATATTTCAATTATTGTTATTATAATTAATTAAATAATAATATATAAGTAAAACATATATTCATTTAAAAAAATGTGGAACACCATTCTTAACCATAGAGATTTAGTCTCACTCTACCATGGAGATTCTTAACTATAAATAAGCCTCATTTCACATTATTACTCACTTCATATGACTCTTGTTCATAAGACTTTTTTTTAACTACTTTGGAGATCATTTTCGATATTTGATTTGTGTATACTACTATGAATATTTTAGAATATTTCCTGGAGATTGAATCCCTACCCATCTAACAATTATTGATAATTAAATTAAAACTATGCAAGCCCTATTCCAAAATAGACATGCTTATCTGTATATCTACGTAATTAAATTAAAATTTGGGAAGCCCTACTCCAAAATAAACACTACAATTAGTGTATCAAGATTCTTAATTATGGAGACTCATCCCCACTTTATCACGGGTATTCTTACCCTCTAAATAGGACTGTTACGGTACCATTAGCTAATACCATGGCTTAAACCATAACTCGTTCCACAATCAAAATATTTTTTATATATTTTATTTTAATTTCGTTTTAAAAGAAAATGCATAACTACTTTTAAGATAAATCTCAACAATTTATTTGTGACTACTACTAAGAATATTCTAGAATAATCCATGGAGGTTAAATCCCAACCATTCACCTAATAATTGTTGATAATTAAATTAAAATTTTGAAAGTCATATATATATATATATATATATATATATATATATATATATATATATACCAAAACAACGCTTATTTACTAATTAGATATAATTCTAACATAGAAAGTACTTAGTTTTTGGGCTAATATTGAAGAAGAAAAAAATCAAATAATAAACAAATATAGAAGAATGGTGATCTTAGCCATAACGACAACTTTGTAACTTTAGACAAGTTGCAAAAAGGCTTCCATTTTTTTCTTTCTCAATTTAGACATTATTGTATACAACCTCATTAAGTATGTTCAATTTTCCTTCTCAAGTCCATCAATCTCCTTTAACAACTCTATGTTGGCTTCAATTCCTTGGTCACAATATATTAATTTTAAGTTTGACGCTTCCAATTCAATTTCCATAGTCTCCAAAACTTTTACATGTCCCCTTCTACAACTTAAAAGCTAGCATGTTGACCTCCATAGTGATAAAGCAACCTAAGCTTGATAGACTCGCACTACACCCTCACTACAAACCATCACATGTTAAGGGCTTCTTTGATGGAACCTGTTGATGCCCCGAAAATCGTTACATCAACATCGGGGGATAACCACCCGGTCCGGACCTTAATACAGCTCCTTTTCCGTTTGGGATGGTGGCTCCGACTGGATATAATGGGACCAATTTCCCAGTAATGAATAAAAGGGGTGGATGAATGATTGGTTTTCTAATAAGTGATAATAAATGGAGGACTTATTCTATGAGTGAAAACGTAAATGATTATATTATCTCGGGAAGCTTCTATTCTTAAGTGCAATGTTTAGTGATCTGTGTTCGCTGATAGGCATATAGATGACACTATTCAATAAACAAAGACATTCATTTAAATGATAATTGCTTTGTTCAAATAGTTGAACGAAGTAATTGATAAAACATTGTTACACTTCTCTTTTTATATTACTGATACATGCATGATTGAAAGAATAACAAACTGTAAACATCCAATAGTGGAAAGTATAAAGTCTACTGTTAAAACACATTCACATATTCAATAATAGCAAGAATGACCAAACAACAATTCACATAAAAGGAATAAACTTAGACATAGATAAGAGTACCATATGAGTTGCGAATCATTCCCAATGTCAATCGCAATTTGAATTCCTTCTTCCGACTCAGAAATACTTTTAAATAAAGGCAGTAGTGCACATCCACATAAAAGCTTCGTTATCAAAATTTGGAAAAAGATTGGTCCAGTTTTCATAAAAGAATATGCCTGAAGTACAGTAGTGCAACTTCAGGCTTAAGTCATATACAAAAAACTTACGACCCTTTCTAAATACATGAAAGGGTCTATAATACTAAACTAAGCTAACAAACTACAAAATTAAAATGCTACGAAATTGGTATAATCCGATCTCGAGTATCTCTCCCACAGTGATCTGGTAATTGGCAGCAATGATTCATCATTCTGGCTGTTTGCCTTTTGTCCTGAGTTGGCATATTGCCAGCATTGGTTCCACTTCTTGAGGGCAACTGGGACGAGAATTGATTTGAGCAGCATAGGTGGCATCATGTATATCGGGAATGATACACCCGATTGCATCTGTTAGGCATTTGAGGGCGGCTCTCTGGCTGTATGGTTTTACTAGGAACAACCAATAGGTGTCCCAAGTTAAACTTTTAATTCCTGAGATCAATCTCCCATTCTTTTCTAGCTCTTGGTGACATGATTGCTCCAATGTCTTGGCTGATAATAATTTACCCGAAGACTCATGTTTGTGTTTCGCCGGGTTCTGTCTCCATTCCCGTATAGGCTCCGACTCAGTTTCATTCTCATCTCGAAACTTCTCCAGAAATGCTTTATTATACTTCTTCTCTGGTTCGGGCAAATGGTACATTTGTCTCAAATCATTAAGCTGAAATGAACCGAATACTCTCCCATCAATAGTGCAAAATGTTCTGTCTGTAATTGGAATTTCTTCAATTGCCGATCTCACCACATCTGTATATGGAAGAATTTGCTCTTGAGCCGCTATCCTGTGCAGGTAGGAATCAGCCAAATCTTTTAAAGTAGCATCAGATTTCCGGCTTGAGCCTGCTGTAGCTCGTACCAATGTTTGTTGAGGTTCCTCGGCTTCAACCAGGTTGTAAATATTCTGCCAAGTAGTACTGCCGAGGCCGAGACATGTAGTATCTGAGATTAATCTCTTTTTGCTTGGTCCCGAATCGGTGGCATGTTGTCCTGTTACCGCAGAAGCTGAAGTCGTTCCAGATTTCTTAGATTTCTTCCCCATTTGGTCTAAAATCGCTACTGGAAAAAAAAAAAAAAAAAAAACTCTGCACAAGAGAAAAATGAACGTAATGTGGAGAATAGATGGCGAAAACCAAGTATGGAGGAATTGTGTTAATCAATGAATAATGGAAGATTTATCATAAGGCTCCCACGGATACAATCTCTGAAGGGATTTAGGCATAACTACTCCATTAATTGGCCGTTTAAACCTGTCAATCATTTAAATGCTCATTATATCCTTTACTTTCCGAATAATCGTTTAAGCGTGGATTTGATTTTTTGGTGGTTGGACGCGAGCGAATCACTATCGGGAAGAGAAAAAGGCTTTTAATGATAATTAATATAATATACCGAAGTCATATCAATCCTTTTCGAAATTCGTGTTTGGCTTTATCGCAATCAGCGATCGGAGGAAGCCTTGGGCAATCTTATTTAAGTTTTTGTGGAATCCCCGATCGCTGATAGCGATATCACTTAACTTGCATCAGGAGTTTTAAGGAGGAGAGTTCGTTATATTCATATCACATTCCCCGATTGCTGATTGCGATATCGCATCAGAGCAAGGGGTGGGGCCTTTTATTGTTTGTTTTCTCGATAACCGATGGTTACTCGCGCTCGTCGCATCGGGGAGAATCAATGGGTCATGGCTATGCATCCTTTGCTATTGCGATATGCGATCTTGCGATCGCTTTATCGCAATAATAAAGAATTATTCATTTTATTTTAAGACCGATTATTTATCAACTCAAAAAGGTTTTATAATGTTTTGTTTGTTTCCGGACCTTTAGAAGAGTGATGGGTTAATACCAATTTAATCTAAAAGGGACCCATTTCATATTATAGTTTTCTAAAGTAAAATTTTATGAAATGGGGGGTTGTTGTATAGCACAACAGAACCTCACAAGGAAACCTAGATCTTAATGGGGTTTTGAAGGCTATATTGTAACTCAAAACATCTCTAAATTGAACTTCAAGTTTGGAATAGGAACATCCATAAACAATTGAGTGGAACTAATTGTTGTCTCCATGTTTGCAAGACTCATACTGCACCTTGATTGAAAGCCATCACATGTCGATGGCTTCTTTAATGGAGCATCGCAAGGAAACTTGGATCTTAGTGGGGTTGAAGGTTTTCCAAATTGGCCTCCAAGCTTGGCATAGGAACAACCACAAACCATTGAGCATAGTTTCTTGTTGTCTCTGTCTTTCTCGATCTCGCATAGGAAGTAGGAATCATAACAATGGATGTATATGGGGATTCATTGGTTGTCACAAGCAACCCTTTAGGAGACTCACAAGACGTTGAGTTGATACACCAAGCACGGGTTAGGGTAGCTAAATGTAACATAGACCCTACCGTCCCTAGCCCCTATTAAGGTTAGAAGGAAGCAATTACTATGATGACCTGACTTCCAATGTCACATTATGGAAATGGGATCTAAATTTTTTAATTGGCTTAGAACTTAAAATGGATAGCCTTGTTGCATTTGTCTCATCAAGATCTTTCTAATGATAGACAATTTGCTTCAATCTGAGTCTTGGATCAAATGACACAGACGATTAAAGTCTTGGCCAATCAAATTGTTCCATGTCATCAGGCTTGCCACGTGGCCTCCATGTTGTCCCCACATGGTTGTCCATGTCATATGCCACATGGAAGCTACCAACCTATTCATATTTGGGTCACATATATCTGTTCTCGACTGGCTCATATGTGATACCCTTCCAAACGAATGAACGCTCATATATAGACATAGGTGGGTTAAGCGAGTGCAAGCCCCTCCTTGGCCACCTCATCCTAGAGATTAAATATCAAGAATATCCTGGGTAGTTTCTCAGCAATTATTCCAGGGTAAAATTTCGTGGATTGCGTGGAATGCAATGTACACCACTGTTAACATGTCTCAACACCTTTGCTTGATCTAGCCTTCCATATCACCCTGGTCACTTCCTTTGCGATGTAAATCACACTACCAGGATGACCTAGCCCCTTTTAACTTCAGGGGTGACGTGGACAACCTACGAGGCTTCCCTATAACAATGTGACGAAACTATTGGCATGCCTTGACACGTCCTCCTTAAGATAAAATCTCAAGAGTTTTCCATGGTGCTTATGCTCAAAATATATGGGGTCTAGGGTCTAGGGTGACATCATCACCACTAAAAGCTCCAACCCCTTGGAAATCACATGTTCACGTTTAGGTTGATTCAGGTTTCTCCATTTGACACTTCATGCTAGGGTGTTCAACTGACCCCACAGTTCCAAGTCACCTCAGGGATAAAATCCTGGGAGTTTCCTTTGGGGATTCCCTTCTAAATCTCAAAGGCCAAAGTGTTGGGACAAGTGGGCGGCTACCAACATTCAACTCTCGACGGTTCAAATTTCTCCTATTCCTCCTTCAATCATCGCGCCTAGTCACTAGACTCATTAAACTTGATCCTCCTTGCTCCTCTGGGCCCTAATATTTCAGCCTATGACATATGTAATATGTGAATACTTGGGACTTCTCTACCCTCAACACTCGGCCATGGTGGTTCTAATGCACATAGGCATAGATCATCAAGACTCCAACCCCCCCGCTTAATGCACATGCGTACAAATATACATAACGCTTGAACCTTGTGGTTTTTCAAAGGACTTAGTCCACGTATTGGTTGCGATGGTTCTAGTAAGAATTTGGGGCTTGACTCTAAAATTTGTCTTGTCATACACATGGTTCATAAAGCCCTTGTAGCCCGAACACACACACATGTATGTATCATATACATAGATACAAATGGGTGTTATCCCTCAAGCACTTAAATACGACTCAGACTGGCCTGTTTGACACATTTACATACTGGCATACACAAATTTGTTAACACAATGGCCATAGTTTTAAACAATTCAATGCATATAATTAATCATAAATGAAGATTACCCATCTCTTCAAACACAAGAAAACGAGGTTAATTTCAGGCACAAAAATATCCACACGAAATAAGCTATTTCTTTAAAATCTCTTCACAAGATATTGGCATCCTCATTCATGTACGAAACGACACTCCTTAACATTAGCATAGAATTCATTTGGTACAATATACAAAGACATATAATTACAAGCAAAAGGGTTAAGAGAATACTCATCTTATAAGAGATCTAGCAACTAAGAGGGGGACTCTAACTCTCCACCCTACCATAGACAAGCTACAACCATAATTATTTCTAGCTATCACCCCCTGAGCCGTATTCCAGTGCTTGAGGTCAAGTGCTTTGAGATGAAACTTAACCAATACAAAAAATTGAAATAGGATGTCAAAAGGCCATTCTACCTTCATCCACTTGCTACACAAGTTTCTACTTATTCTTTATAGACAGGTTTAACATCCATGCCAGGATATCATGATTCATAGAGTCTTAGCTCACTTTTAGGATAAGAGAGTCCACATCAAGGGAAGGTTCACTAAGGAATAAGCTATTGATGGGTAAAGATATCACCTCTACATGTAGTTCATTAGTGAGTCAAAACTAGAGCTTCAGCCCCAAGGAAACTCCTAGTGGTCCATCAAACCTCACAAGTACCTAAGTGTCTCTTCCCAATCTAGTAGGTTCATCATTCCTTAAGCTTCCAATGGGTTCTTTGGCCTTTAGGCAAGCCACGACTCTCTATAATGGTCTCACCTAGAAATCCTTTGTGAGGGTTATTAAGTTATTTTACTTTCTTCATAGCTTAATTATTGTGATTCTAATTGTTGCTTTCTTTGTGTTTTCACCTCCTCCCTTGGAGGAGTTTTTCTTGCGGTGCTCTTCATAATTTTCTTCCACTGCGTTGGCATGAGAGACTAAGAGTTCTCTTCTTCATTGCGTATGTGCTCTCCATGTGTTTTCCTACTACCCATGCATGAGAGAAAAAAAATGAGAGTATGTTTTGCCTCTTCCTCGACTTGATTTTGTGTCTCCTAATAGACCAATCGCCTATCCTTTTCCAAGGTTCTAGACAATAAACTGTTGGACAACACAACCCATTCATTCCTTAATGTTTTTGTCCTCTATTGCTTGTTGTTAGAGCCAACAGACACATCGGTTTGTCCTTGTCTTTTAAGTTAAATTTATTTCCCAATAAACTCATTTAAGCTTCCTCACCAACCCATGGTTGATACATTTAAATTAATCATTTCTTGAAGCAATCTCCCTCCCCAAGCAATCTGGAATATGTGTCCCTTTCTCTCAGTCTTTTTAATTAATTACAATTATTTATAGCGAGTGATTATTAACCAGGGGATGTCACAATCCCCTCCCCCTTGGAGGCAACACCGTGCTTGGCGTTTAATAAACCATATACAAACAAAACATGCTTTAGACCAAGCATTGATGATATGGAGATTTATATACACAACTTTGTACAACATTTACATTTTCTTTACTCTGAAAATAAGAAAGGATATGTTTCCATCATCTAGTCAACCATTTCCCACGTGGCTTCCTCGAGCCCAAACTGCCTCCATTACACTTTAACTAGCTCTATTACTCGATTTCGAAGTGTAAGTTGCTTCTGATCTAGGATGCATAGAGGTTTCAGTTATAACTTTACCTTTCTTTCCACCTACGACACAAACCAATCAACTACATGATTAACATCTTGCACATATCATTCAAGCAATGAGACATGAAAGACATCATGAACTCTTATTGTTGGAGGCGAGGCCAACCTATAGGTCACTGACCATATTCTTTCGAGCACTTTGAATGGCCCACCAAACTATTGTTCCAACTTGGCACATGACCCAAATTTCAAGGAGCTCTTCTTGGGTCTAAATCACAAGAGAACATTTCCACCAACATGAAACTCTTTGTGAACCCTATGTTGGTATGCATAGCTCTTCTACCAATCATGTGCCACTTTTATTTATTTTTTAATAGCTTTCATTTCATGTTCCATGTCCTTTAGCATATCAGGCCCAATAAGGACATTGTTCACTAGATCATTCCTGTTGATAGGAGTATTACAAATCCTCCCATAAAGGGCTTAAAATGGGCCCATCTTCAGTGATTCTTGATATCCATTGTTATATGAAAATTGTACAAGTGGAAGATATTCTTCCCATTTCCTTCACTGGTGCATCACATACATCCTCAACATGTATTTAAGGATCCTATTTGTCCTCTCTATTTTCTCATTAGTCTATGGATGGTAAGTTGTGCTAAATGTCAGCTTAGTTTCTAATCCTGTAAATAGTTCTTTCTAGAATTTACAAGTGAACTTGGCATCTCTATTTGAGATAATTTTTTTGGGAACTCCATGCAACCTCACAATTTCCTTTATGAAAACTTGAGCCACATCAACTAGCTAAATTTGTTGACTTAACAACTATGAAGTGAGCCACTTTGCTCAAATTTTCAACCACTACCATGCTTGCATCATGTTGTTTAGAAGTCTTTGGCAGCCCTGCAATAAAGTCCATGGAAATCACTTCCTACTTCCATTCTAGAGTGGGTATAGGTTATAATAGACCAATTGGGTGCTTGCACTCATCTTCTCACTTGTTGGCTTTCCTTGCATTTGGAGTTGAAATCAGCCACCTCCATTTTTAAGTCAAGCTAATAATAAAAAATTTTGATGGATGATAGGGTCATTTGCTAGACTGAGTGACCAGAGCATGGTTTTGCTTTAAGTTCTTTTAGTATGAGTTTATTCAAGTCATTGTCATTTGGCACATAGATTTGGTTTTTGAATCTAATCAACCCATCATTTGTAGGGAAATATTCCTTATCCTTTTCACCTTCACATGCTTGTTGCAATTTATCTTTCAGCCGCTAATATTTGTCATCTTGTTGCCCAACATTATTAATCCTTTATTCAAAGATCAGTTCCATAAGAATTTATGGCTATTGTATGGTGTATTTTCACTCTCGTGTTGAATGCAACAACCACTCTATTCTCTTTGCCTGTTATATATTTTATTTCAAAATCAAATTCGTTGAGTGTGGCCAACCATTTAGCTTGCCTTGTATTTAACATTAGTTGTTCAAACAAATATTTTAGTCCTCCATCATCAGTCATTAGAGTAAACCTTTTGCTGAGGAGGTAGTGCCTCCACATTTTCAATGCATGAATGATGACAACCAATTACAAATCATGACTTACATAGTTTTACTCACGTTCATTTAATTTTCAAGATTCACAACAAACCACTTGGACTTCTTACATCAAGATTCTGCCAAGTCCTTCCTTGCATGCTTCCATGCAATCCCCAAAATCCTTCTTTGGGTCTGAAATTCTTAATATTGCTGCATTGGGCAACAACTGCTTTATCTTATCAAAGCTTGCAACACAATTAGTTGTCCATTCAAACCTCTTCACTTTCTTATGAAATGCAATAACTAGATGCCCAATTTTGGAGAAGTTCTTGATGAACCTCCTGTAATAGCTTGACAGTCCCATGAAGGACATAACTTCAACCACATTCTTAGGGGTTAGCCATTCCATGATGTCCTCAACCTTCTCTGGATCAACAACTACAACCTCTTTTGAGACAATGTGTCCAACGTAATGGATCTGTGATTGAAAGAAATCACATTTACTAAGCTTTTCATAAAGCTTATGTTCTCTTAGAAATTGTAGTACTGCAGGCAAATGCTCTTCATGTTCCTCCTTCGTCTTTGAATAAACCAAAATGTCATCAACAAAAACCACTACAAATTTGTCCAAGTAGGGGCGCAACACACTATTCATCAAGCACATGAAAGTTGTAGGGGCATTAGTAAGCCCAAAGGACACTACTGCGAACTCATAATGATCATACCTTGTTATGAAGGTTGTTTTATGGATATACTTATCCTTAATACACACCATACGAAAGCCTAATCTTAGATCAATCTTGGAGAAGATTGCCGCTCCTCTTAACTGATCAAACAAATCATTAATTTTTGGCAAGGGATATATGTTCTTGATGGCCACCTTATTCAATCGTTTGTATTCAATGCACAACCTAAGTGTGCCATCCTTCTTCTTCATGAATAAGATTTGTTCTCCCCATGGAGACATGCTTGGCCTTATGTAGCTGTTACACAAAAATATCGTCACCATGATTATTTGCAGTCAGTATGGGTCTATCATCACCTATACTAGCCTCCTAAGCAAGTCTCAGACCTTAGCTCTTCATGTCAAGCTTTGCAAAAGAGAGAAAGACTTTGAAAATCAATATTACTCTGGTTCCGCACTTTCTCCTACTTTTACCTGCGGACCCGCATCCTTTGTTCATAATACCTGCGTACCTGCACGCTCTGTCTGTGTAAAGGGGTGGGTGCGTACCCCGTGTAAAAGTAATAAAAGGCGCAAGTTTATCCTAAAAAACTCACTTTTGGGTTAATTCTAGATGTTTCTAGAAGGATTTTGACGTGGATTGTTCGCTCCAAAGTGGTTCATGCATCCCAAAAGAGAAGGAGCTAATCCCTTGATAGGAAGAGCTATCACTTTGAAGGAGGGCTTTATCCCTTTGAAGGAGGACCTAATAACTTCCCTCCATTGCACTATAAATTAAAGCATTGGGTCAGTTGCTAGGGAGGTTAGAAGCTGAACATTTTGAGGGTAAATGTTGATGGAATTGGGACTTCCTAGTTAAACTTGAGAGGAGAGATCACATACCTTTTGGTTTCATTGGGAAGTGAGTGAAACTTGTCAAAATAGAGGAGACTTCTTGTCAGACCCTGGGAGGAGCTTGTACAGCATCAAGGCACAAGTTGTAAAGTTCTTCTTCATTTGAATTAATACAATCAAATTCACTTTTCTCAACAAATTGTCTTATGTGGTTTGTTTCATAATCTCCTTGATCATTATGATGAATATGCTTTATAATATTGGCTTTTCAGGTGCCATTTAATTGTTTGCTTGTTTGTGTTTGCAGAATACACTTCAAGGAAGCTCATTTGGAGCAAGGGAGCGAGGCTTCCACAAACTTTCATTGGACCCAAGGTAGGCCTAAAACACTTGTTTGCCTTTGTTTTACTTGCATGTTTAGAGAAAGATAGTTTTTGATTGGCTTCCTTGTCACTAGATATTAGTAGATACTAGGAAGGTCGATCTTGTCCGCAACCTCGACCCATTCCATGTGACAAAATGGCGACTCCACTGGGGACTTGATTGTTTTCCTTGTTTTCACTTTGACGTGAGAAACTTGCCTTTTTGTTTTTGTTTTTGACTTGTTGTGTGTGGAATTGGGTGGATTTAGTGGATCTAGGTTTGTTTTGGCTTTTCATAACTTTAGGAGAAGTCTGCACTCTGTGCTTGTATCATAGTGCGTACCTCTACACATGTTTGCTTTGCACACAGAGTGGGCATGCACCTGTGCAAACCCTGAGCCTGTGGACCCTACTAAATTTTTGAAAAACTTGATTTTTCCTCTTTTAATTAGTTTTATTTTGGTTTAGGTGTTGTTATCCTCTGCCCAGACTTGCATGTGACTTGTTGAAAGCTTTCCTTGGTCTAGTTTCATTGGTGTAGTAGCTCAGAGCTTAGAAGCATAGAAGCCTCAGATTACCTTGGTTTTTATTTCCTTCTTATGAGTCTGACCATTTGTAAAATCAACCCTTGTTGAGGAATCCATCTTGATTTTTCTCTTTCCAAAATTTCGAAAAGCTTGTGTTAAAAGTTTGGATTTCATTTTTACAAAAAGAACAAAAATCGTTTGTTTTTGACTAATTTGTGATTCTGGACAAATTAGTCCTTGGTTTGTTTATTACCAAGTAAAACATCCTTGAAAAGACAAAAATATTTTGTAAGCTTTTACTTCAAGTAGTTTTTTATAGTTTGTAGATCTTAAGATTTGCTTTGTTCATAGTTTTCTTAAGATTTGCTTTAGTTTTCTTAAGGTTTGCTTTAATCATAGTTTTAAGTGTTTTTATAAAAATACAAAAATCTCTTTTGAAAAAAGTTTGTTTTGGTAGCATTTGAGCGTTTGAATGAAAAAGCAAATTCTTGTGCAAATAACTAGTTGTCTCGTTTTGAGTGCATTGGAACGAAAACTCTTCTTTAAATTTGTTTGTTAAGAAAGATTTGTGTTTACACGCATTTTCATTCTCAAACTCTTTCCTAGCTAGAAGTTCATTGAAGAGCAA
>APFE030459266.1:243570-275715 GCA_000404065.3 Pinus taeda | reverse complement strand
AAAAAAACTCACTTTTGGTTAATTCTAGATGTTTCTAGAAGGAACTTTGACATGGATTGTTCACTCCAAGGTGGTTCATGCATCCCAAAAGAGAAGGAGCTAATCCCTTGATAGGAGGAGCTATCCCTTTGAAGGAGGGCTTTATACCTTTGAAGGAGGACCTAGTAACTTCCCTCCATTGCACTATAAATTAAGGCATTGGGTCAGTTGCTAGAGAGGTTAGAAGCTGAACATTTTGAGGGTAAATGCCGATGGAATTGGGACTTCCTAGTTAAACTTGAGAGGAGAGATCACATACCTTTTGGTTTCATTGGGAAGTGAGTGAAACTTGTCAAAGTAGAGGAGACTTCTTGTCGGACCCTGGGAGGAGCTTGTACAGCATCAAGGCACAGGTTGTAAAGTTCTTCTTCATTTAAATTAATACAATCAGATTCATTTTTCTCAACAAATTGTCTTATGTGGTTTGTTTCATAATCTCCTTGATCATTATGATGAATATGCTTTATAATATTGGCTTTTCAGGTGCCATTTAATTGTTTGCTTGTTTGTGTTTGCAGAATACACTTCAAGGAAGCTCATTTGGAGCGAGGGAGCGAGGCTTCCACAAACTTGCATTGGACCCAAGGTAGGCCTAAAACACTTGTTTGCATTTGTTTTAATCGCATATTTAGAGAAAAATAGTTTTTGATTGGCTTGCTTGTCACTAGATACTAGGAAGGTCGATCTTGTCCGCAACCTCGACTCATTCCGCATGACAGTAGCCCTTGTCCAACATCTCCTTGAGATGTAGATTTATCTCAACTAATTCTGAGTTGCTTATTCTATAAGGAGCCTTTGACGTTGGAGCTTCTTTTGTCATTACTTCAATAGAGAAATCCACCTCTCTATGAGGATACAACCCATGTATCTCTTCAGGAAGACATCTTGGAACTAATCCAAAATGGGTTATTTTGATAGAATGTCATTGTCACTTTCCCCAATGTTATTGTTAGCTTCAACATTGCTGTAAATTATTACAAAAAATAGAGTGCATGTCTTCTCATAGCTTCTTTTGGCTTGCATAGCTAACATTAATCTCACACAAGTAGGTTTTAGCTTCACCCACAATAATATATGCTCTCCAACTTCATTGATACATTTAATTGTCTTCTCGAAACAATCAACATTAGTGTGATGTAGTTATAGCCATTCCATGCCCAGCAATATGATATATGCTCCCAATGGTAGAACATTCAGATTTGCAACAATTGGCATCCCATTCAATTCAATTGGGCAAGTCCTCACCCAATGCTCAATTATTATTTTCATCCCTGTGGCTAGTTGAAATAGCCAAGAATCATTGTGTGCTTCCTTCTTTAGTGCACATTTTTACACAATGGTGGGATTTATGTAACTGAATTTGAACCATGGTTAATCAAAACTAAAATGTTTTGGTCATAGAGCATACCTTCCATTTATATAATCATTTCCTGGTGATCAGCTTGGTGATTATCCACTACTACATAAATTCTGGGTATACTTTGGGCCACGTCCTTGATTGTCTATGCTTCCTACATGTTGTACAATCTTGGGTTAGCTTGCATGTGCTATGGGCAATCCTTCCTCAAGAGTTTCCCTCCATAAGTCCATCAATTATATGGACCCTACTCATAACTCTTGGATTCTTCTTGAGTAGACTGACCTTTGCTGACAACATTGGACCTCTATTGGTTTTGTTGGTTAATAGGGGTCTCAATTGTTCCCTTTGTTGCTTTTTGCCATTTTCCTTTAAACTTGTCATTGTTTTTGAATTTCCATTATGATAATACTCAGGCCTGTGCCTAGACTACTCGTAACTATGCTGCAGTTTTCAAATTGCATCCTCTAATGTCTTGGGCTCATCGAACTCAATTTTATCCTTAAAGGATTATGGTAGTCCACTGACACACTTCTAAATCTTTGCTTTTTCTTCCTTAAGGTATGGAACATACCTTAGCAACTCTAATAATTTGGTGGTATAATCCTCATCTATCATTTATCCCAATATGAGATCATAGAACTCCTTACCCTTGCTATCAAAGTACCTCTCAGATAGATACTTGCTCCTGAAATACTCCTCAAACTCCTTCCAAGACATCTCTTCTTCTCTTATGCCCTTTACATTCTTCAAATCTTCCCACCAAATATCAACCTTGACTTTTAGGCTAGAAGTAGCTACCTTTGATTTCATGTCAAGTGAATAATTATTAATTCGAAAGAACTTCTTTGTTCCCAATGGTTAGGCTTTTGCATCCTCTAACCTCTCCATCTCACCATCAAAGGTAAGATTTTTGGCCTTCTTAAACTCCTTTGGTACATATTATCTCTCCCTTCTTTTCTAATGATGATGATAGTGATCATGATGTGGCCATCTGTGAGTATTCTCATATTGTCGCTCATGGGTGCTTAAATCCTTTTCAGGAGTACTTAGTAGAGCACTTCCTTGCACAATGTCTTCACTTGACAATTTGTGCCTCTTTCTAGAACTACTCTCATTTGCCTCATTGGTTCTTTCTTCTTGTCCCAAAGGGCTTTAAACAACCCTATGGTTGATCCCCAACTCATGTTTCCTTTGCCTTTGCAAGTATGATAAGCTTGTAGTGGGACTACATTGACTTTTGCTTGTTTCTCTTGAGCTTTGACAAGCCTCTCATTTTCAACCTTACAACTCCATATTTTAGCTCTGAACCTCCTCAACGTATCCATCCAATCAAGGGAGTCTACCACTTCTCATTGTCCAATCAGCCTTTCCTCTTCATTTGTCCTTTCTCTTCTTTATATCCATGTTGTGATTGATTGGAGCTGTACAACACCTTTCTACTATTCATTCCTTGGTCCTTTGTTTCTATATTGTACCATCCTTTGTTATTTTAGTCTATAACTTCCATGTGTTGTCATGCACACACATAGTGTTAGATTCTATCAAGTCTCAAATGCATTATAAACATTGTCACCTTGGCTTGTGGTTAGAAATATGTTGGTGTAAATCTAGCTACAACATTATACCTCAATTAGTGCAATTGTATTAATAAAATCATATAAATCATTAGCACCATGCTACATGCATATATTCATCACAATGAATACACACTAAACAATACATACAACTAGTCGATACAATAGGCAGGTTTCTAATGGTTATGACAAGGCGTTAAAGCCTCACTGGATCTCTGAAGGTCTAGTGTTGAACCTTCACTTTTTAATTCTATGATAGAGCCCTTCTAGTCCAAGTGTTGAACCTAGAATATTTGATACCACTTTACAACATAGCCCTTCCATCCCTAAGCCCTACCATAATTAGAATGAGGCAGTATGATGACCTGACTTCCATTATCATGTTATGGAAATGGTGTCTAATTTTTTTGATTAACTTAGAACTTAAAATGGAGAGCATCGTTGCATTCATCTCGTTAAGACCTTTCCAACAATATAAATTTTGCTTCAATTAGACTCTTGGATCAAAATATATGGCTGATTAAAGTCTTGGATAATCAAATTGTGCCATGTCATTAGGCCTGCCATGTGGCACCCACATGGTTGTCCATGTCATAGACCACATGGCAGTTGCTAACCCATTCATATATGGGGTCACATATATCTATTGTCAACTGACTCATACACCATACCCTTCCGAATGAATGAACGCTCATACATAAACATAGGTGGGTTAAGTGGGGCGGTCCCCTCCTTGGCTACCTCATCCTGAAGATCAAATCTTAAGAATTTCTTAGGCAGTCTCTCGATAGTTCTTCCGGGGTACAACTTCTGGGATTATGTGGAACCCTACATACCCCACTATCAACGAGTCCCAACACCTTTGGTCGACCCAACCTTTCACATCACCCCAATCACATCCTTTTTTATGCAAATGACACTACCAGGATGACCTAGCCCCTTTTAACTTCCGAGGTGACGTGAATATCCTATGAGGTTTCCCTACACCAATGCAACTTGACCATTATCCCACCTTTCCATGTCCTCCAAAAGATAAAATCTCGAAAGTTTTCCATGGTGGCCTCACTCAAAATATCCATGGTCCAGGGTGACATCACCACCACCACAAGCTCCGACCCCTAGGAACTCATATGTTCACGTTATAGGATGATACATAATTTTTCATTTGACACTTCATGTTGGGGTGTTCAAGAGGCCCCATAGTGCCAAGTCATCCTGGGGATAAAATCCCAAGAGTTTCCTTTGGGGACTCCCTTTGTAATCTTTGAGGAAAAAGTGTCAGGACATGTGGGCACTTACAAGCATCCAACTCTTGATAGCTCATACTTTTCCTATTCCACCTTCAGTCATCGCGTCTGGTCACTTGACTCATTAAAATCAAGCCTCCTAGCTCCTTCAGGCCCTAATCTTTTAGCTTGATACATATGTAATATGTGAATACTTAGGCCTTCTTCCACTCTTGGCACTCGGTCATGATAGTTCTATTGCACATAGGCATAGATTATCGAGACTCAACCCCCCCGCAACCCTAAATCATATGTGTACAGATATAGATAAAGTTTGAACCAAGTGTTTATTCAAAGGAATTAGTCCATGTCTTGGTTGCAGTGGTTCTAGTAAGAATTTGGGGTCTGACTCCAAAAATTGGCCTTTCATACATATTGTTTCATACCCCCGCAACCTGCAAAAACACACATACACACGTATGTATCTATCATATAGAGATATACAAACAAGTGATATCCCTTTCGAGCTTAAATATGACTCAACCTAGCCTAGTTTTACACGTTTAGATATTGGTATACACAGATTTGTCAACATAGTTGCTAAAGATTCAAACAATTCAATGCATATAGTTAATCATAAACAAAGATTACCCATCTCTTCAATCTCAGGAAAACGATATTAATTTCAGGCACAAAAATATCCACATGGAATGAGTTATTCCTTAAAAATCTCTACACAACATATTTGACATCCTCATTCATGTAGGAAATAACACTCCTCAACACTAGCATGACCTTTATTTAGTAGAATAAACATAGACATGATAAATACAAGCACAAGGGTTAAGAGAATACTCATCTCAGAAGATATCTGGCAACTAAGAGTGGGATTATAACTCTCCACCCAACCATATACAAGCTACAACCACAATTGCTTGTCGTTGTCACCTCGAGCCAAATTCCAGTGCTTGAGGTGGAGTGCTTTAAGAGGAAACTTAACCAATATGAATAGCTAAAACATGATGTCACAAGGCCATTCTGCCTTTATCCACTAGTTACAGAAGTATTGTAGTAGCTACAACCACCCTCCAAAATTTTGCCTTAGCTTCGTTTTGGAGCCTCCCTTCCAACCTTCATAGCAACTTGTCTTGCTTCATCAGGTTCACAAGCTTCAGTGTTTTGCTTGCACAAAGGCAGCTTGTCGATCACAACTTGATGCATTCCCCTCACAGGTTGTTCACCCGGACTTGGTCCAACTGTAGGTTGAGCATCTTCCCCAATAAAATTACGCATTTCTGGAGGGCAATCAACCTTCCCTCTAGAAATTGTGCAATCCTATATGGTAGTTTGTTGGGCTCCAGGATTGTGCAATTCTGCCAGTCAACACTCCCAGCAGGAATTGCGCAAGTTTTCCTAGCAACGTTGCTCAGCCCAGAATTTGCGCAAATTTGGGCAGCAGTCAGCTGCTCTGCCTAGAAATTGCATAAATCTCCTGGGCAGCCATCCCTGCTCCCAGCCAGAAATGCACAATTTCTTCTGGCAATCGAGCAATATCTTGCATGTGCAACTAAGTTGACTACTTCCCTCTGGGACTGAGAAAATCTGACTTGCATGCATGGGCTGCTTCTCCCAAGGCAACATGCAAAGGCATCCCTTGTTTCAGGGATCTTTTTCTAGCATTTGGAGGTTACATGCAAGGATCATTTTAGAAACCTCCCACCAAGTGTCGCTTTCCCTAGATTTGTGGCATGCGCGTCACAACCTCGATGTTATCAAAACTCATCAACCGGACGCTGCAAACCTCATTCCTCACATCAACCTTGCAGCTCTGACACCCCACATCACATCTAGGAGTTGTCGTCACATTCAACACAACTTTTTTGGGGTAAGCTCGCTTCCCATGCCTTGTGTTGCATTTCTGTCGCTTTTTGTGTTTTCGCTTGTGTGAGTATTGTTTGCATGATTTCAGTGAGTGTTTGATGTCATTTACATGTATATTAGCTTGTCCTAGCACTGTTTCATTTTTCATTTCTATGTCACTGTTGTCGCATGCATGAAACTGTTTTTCATGAACAATCGTCGATTTAGTGACTCGCCTCACCCACATGCCCGTTGTTCTATTTTCTAAATCGATCATTTGTCGTTTGCATGCATGATCATTCACTTATGCTTACACTAATTATCACCATGCATTTGCAATCACATTCACTTTCAGTTGCCCGTCAGAGAGTCTGGGCAACCTTGGCTCGGACTCTACCTCACTAAGAGCCTCACCAAGACAGTATTGCGCAATCCTAAAAGGGAAGGATCTGTCTTCTTCTCAGGAAATGCGCATTTCTACCTAGTGACTATCCCCCAAGACTGTTTTGCGCATTTATGAGGGACAATGACTGCTAACCCATAAAATTTCACAATATAGTCACTGAGAATGCAGCCATTTCCAGCTGAGATTGTGCATTGCGTAATTCCAGCAGTCAACAACCAGATTGGAGTGTGCATTACACAGTTCCAGTAGTCAGTCTCCCGACCTCTCGGCCGAAATTGCGCAACCTTCATGATCAGTGACACAGGTATGTTGCAAGTCAGTTCTCATGTTCATTTTGGTTTTCGAATGAAATATTTCTTGCCATGAGTGTTTCCATGTCTCCAGGTATTCCAGGTGTTCATTTGCCTCTCAGCTGTGCAGGTGCAATGGTTTCCAAGAGGGAAGAGTTGAAGACACCGCTCAGAGCACACCTGGAGATGTAGTCGATCAAATGTCTATGAGCTTACCTACTCACGAAGACATCAAGTTGTTCATAGACAAGAAAATCAATATATCACAGCGAGCAACATCATAAACAACAACTAAAGGCAGCATACCGAGTGCAGCAAATGCCGTGAATGCAACAAATGCAAGAGGAAGGTTGTTGACAACATAGAGGCGGAACAAAGTGGCAAGATCAAGCAGATCCACTGATGATGAAAGAAATTTGGGAGACACGAGTTATGAGGTGATGGCGTGACATGAAGATCGCACGAAGACAGAGAATGGAACAAAGAAAGAGTTGCATGTGTTGAAGTAGCAACTCAAGGAAGAACATGAAGATGCATAGACAAACGAATGAGTTGCAGTAGGAATAGTAACAGTGTTGGGCGCAACATGCACTCACGGATGACACTGCGCTAGTAAAAGTTAAAGATCCATCCCAACATCTGGCATGGAGCAGACATGGTGAGTAGTGTTGTTGATCACATGCAAGGGATTCAACAACATGCATGTCATTGTGTGCACGCATGCAATCCAACCCATTCAGCACACTCACCAGGGCGAAGACAAGAAGCAAGTCCAATTGGAGCTTAACATGTACTTCAACAAGTTGATGTGCATGACCACCATTACACACTTGAAAATCAACATGGACACTATGCATTAGTGTGTGTCGGTTTAGCCGCACCTAGGAAGACCATGCGCTAGTTAGCAGACAAGTCAGATGAAGGAACCAAACCAATGCACCGATACAACAAAGGCAAGAGTTTGCTTCGACAAGATGTCGCCATGGGGTGTATGCACACCATCACAGACGACCAAGCTTGGCATCAACTCTCCACCTTCACCATCATAAGTATGTCAGAGATTTGGTCTCATCACAATGGACTAAGTGTCAGTGATGTCTTGCATGGCTTGCTCAAGCCATTTTGTCTCACATGAGTACATGTGAATTGTAATGTTGAGTCATGTCAAGTGTAAGTCAAGTGTCAATAGTTGGATGTAACAATCATAGAGTAGGTGAAGTGTCATGAGGGTAGTTGAACTGTCACAAAGGGGAATGTCAAGGGTCACCCCACCTTTTGCTATAAATAGTCCCTCATAACTCATTGTAAGGGCTTTTGGTCAGCCAAGCTTCTGATAAGACTATATTGGAAATAGCTTAGACAATATTGCAAAGGGTGGGGCTAGTTCACCTTAGTTTCTCCACTTCACGAAGCTAGTTCATCTCTTTGGAGGAGCAGGCATATGTGGCTGTAAAGTTTCACTGTTGGGGCTAGTAGGTTTACATGGATGTATTATATGATTGTAACTTACACTTATTTATATAATAAGAGCCAACACAATTTCATGCATATGTTGTTATTCTAGTTTGACTGCTCTGGTTGCTTTAATGATGTATGTTGTTTAACTTACGTATTTGTGTATGAACTGCTTCATATGCAATTATATGAATCTTGTTGCAGATATGATGTTGGTTTAACCATCACTTTGGATTGTCGACTGATCTACTTTCCAGCTTGCAATGCATCTTCGCTCATGTGTTCCCTCCCCAGCTGAGTACTGATACAGGTTGTCAAGGGGCGCACTCATCCCAACCCACTTATGTTAGAACCTCTCATTCACCTTCCTTGACTCATTGCAGCAGTCACACCCTTGCTACTGACAGAGTTATCTTACTTGCCTCTATGCGACATCGCGGTCAAAGCATTACCTTATGACCCACTGCTGGGACTCCTACAGTTAACGGCCTGAGGTTTAATTGGGATCTCTTACTGGGGAGATCCCCTTGACATGTTGGCGGGTCCAACATCGTCAACAACAAGCTTCTACTTAGTCTTTACATACATGTTTAACATCCATGCCATAATACCACAATACAGAGAGTCTCAGCTCACTTTTAGGAGAAGAGGTTCCACATCAAGGGAAGGTTCATCAATGGATAAGCAATTGATGGGTAAATATGTCACCTCTCCAGATAGTTCATCAGTGAGTCAAGAACCAGATCTTCAACCCCAATGCAACTCCTAGTGGTTCATCAACCCTCATAATTACCTCAATGTCTCTTCCCAATCTAGTGGGTTCATCGATCCACAAGCTTCCATTGGGTTATTTAGCCTTTATGCAAGCCACTACTCTCTACAATGTTTTCACCGAGCAACCATCTATGTTTTCAACTAGTTTACTTTCTCCATAGCTTAATTACTGTGATTTTGGTCATTGCTTTCTCTGTGTTTTCACCTCCACCCTTAGAGGATTTTTTCAGGTAGTGTTATTCACAATTTTATTCCACTACGTATGCATGAGAGATGAAGAGTTCTCTCCTTAATTGGGTATGCAATCTCCATGTGATTTCCTACTGCCCATTTGTGAAATAAAAAATGAGAGTTTGTTCTTCCTCTTTCCCGACTTAGTTTTGTGTCTCCTAACAGGCCAACTGTCTATCCTTTTCCAAGGTTCCACACAATTAGCTGTTGGAAAATGCAACCCATTCCTTCCTTGATGTTTTTTGCCTTTTGTTGCATTTTGTTAGAGCCAACGCACACATGGGCTTGTCCTTACCTTTTTAGTTAATTTTTTTGCCTATTCAACTCATTTAAGCTTCCCATTCAACCCATGGTTGATACATTTAAATTAATCATTTCCTCAAGCAATTTGGAATTTGTGTCCCTTTCTCTCAGTTTTTTTAATTAATTACAATTATTTACAGTAAGGGATTATTAACTATAGGTTGTCACATTAAAGAAAGGAGCTCAAGATTCTAACATATATTGTTCTCCCATATATAAAGAGAAAACAATACATAAGTTAACTCTCTTAGAAAAGAGGTGTTGTCTCTCACTAATGTGTATAGTAGTTAAATGCACTTGTTGATGCCATGTCAAAAACTATTCTTCTTCTCCATATTGGTCAACTCACTTTGGAAGAGATTCGTGATGGTCTAGTTGTGAGATTCTATCTTGTAACAAGTTACAATTTCATAAGTTATTGTTTTTGAAGTTATCTTTTTGGGAGGTTGTAATATGTTAGTTTCTAACATTAAAACTTTGTTGCTTGTAGAAGCTAAGCTAGTTAATATGATCTATATGGATGATATTCAAACTTAATGATTGTTTGTTGAAGACTCCCTAGTGACTATTTACGTTATCAATTCCAATATTTTGTAATGCGTGTAATCAATTGAAGAGAGTGGTTTTTGTTTAATACTTGAATAACAAATATTTTTTTAATACTTGGAGAAAAAAATCTTGACCTAATAGACCTATGATAGATCTTCCACACAAAAGGTAGTGTAATGGGCTAAGAGGCAATACATATGTAACACCCTGACTTCTCTCAGTGTTTATTCGTAATTATGACTTAGTGTCACTGTAAACCACAACATAGACACTTTGATGATCTTCAAACTATGATGGACGAATTTTAAATTATGTATGTGTATTTCATTAATTAATGAAAAACCATCAATATGCCAACTCAAGGGAGGATCATTAGTACTAGCCATGATACCAGGAGTAGGAATCAATGAGGAAGTTGAGAAATCACCTCGCCTGGTAAGAAAACCGTCATAGACAGAAAGCGATGTGCAAAATTATATTATTTCCATCTTTCAACTTCCCAAAAATTAGTTATTGAAGGGAGCTAGGTTGTTGGGTAGCCACCCAACCACATTTATGGAGGTATGGATATTGAGTAGGCAACTGAAACTTTTCAAATACGGGTACAACAAGTACCCATCTCGAGTTTTCTACTTTAACTTGCAAAATCCCTTGTGAGAGGCCATAAAATCATGGGTCTTCCTTGGCTAGAATAGGAAAATGCAAATGGGGCTTAAAGGGGCAAGTTTTCTAAGCGTGGTGAGTGTGTTAAGATCTAAGAAGTGTAGAAGAAGAGTTTTCAAATAACAAAGAACACCCGTGAATGAAAAATGAATTGATTTGCAAATGGGTTTTTTATTCATAGTTTTAGGAAGATAAAACTTCTTAGGGAAGCCAAAATTCATGTGAAAATGGTGTTAAGTCAGAATGGGAACCATTATTGAGTATTTTTGCATGTTAAATATTGAATTTTATTGGTAATTTGAGATAGGAAAACCCAAACCTAAGATGGGAAAAAGGGGTTTGCAAATTTGATGTTTGTTGGGTCGGATAACAAGCTCTAAGAGGGGATGTCATTAAGTGACCACATTAACATAGAAGGGACTCCCTTATCTAGCCACAACTAGTTATGAAGGCTCTTGGACAATTAATGCAACTCCTGGCCCAATGGGTAGAAGGTGTCTACCATTGTTTTCTTTTTAAGGAGAGCGACTTTCATAGCTAGGAATTGTCTTAAGATCCTGAGTTTTCCCCTGGCGTTCTCATGGCTTGGCTACAAGACAACCAACTATAGGCAAGAACAAGCATAGTTAAGCCTATGGTTGGGTGGAAAAGTGAAAAACCTTATTCAATTGTAGGAAACTCCTTTCATATAAGTCTATGTAATTGTTTTTAATTTAATGTTGTTTAGATGTATATATATCTAGTCTATTGTTTATTATGATGTTACATGTTGTGCATGTCTTTAACAAAGATTTTATATGATGACTAGATAAACTGGGTCATGGATGAGTGTTTTGAATATGCCTCTGGAGACTAGGATACTAGGGATTAACAAGCCTCACAACTGAATTCTCAAATTTATAATATATTCACTAATACACCCAATTTTTTTCCTTACGATTATGTTCTAAGGGTTAATACAGGCTCATGAGCTTGTGAGAGTGAGGTATTACTACTCAAGTTAGCCTCTATATTATCATAAATTTCCACAGACACCATCCCTCAATTGGGTAAATTAATGGGGTGATGGACCAAGGAACAAGATAGTAGATTGGTTGTAGAGGTGAAAATCCCTGAATGATACCCTAAAAATCCTCATGCCCAATTCAATGAAAAGGCAAGTTATATGCCTCCTTATTCACCATACAATGAGACATCATGACCTTGCATAATTTATAATAGTTGTCAATCTAATTTAGGTCCACAAATTAGGATATGAAATTTATATCAATTCGAGAAATTGTAGGCTTAGAAGCGTATTACAATATGTAGAGAATTTAGATTGGATTGATTATCACTTACGAGATGAAATGTTAGATTATGGTCAAGTGCTAAAGCTAAATGCTAGATATAAAACCCTAGATTAAAAAGAATCAAAGGAACAAGATCATAAAGCATAAAAAAAAAACTCTAAAAATCAAATTAATTCAAAAGCACTTCTTGGGAAATTAAACACACTATGCTCAAAACCGGTTGAATGACTAAGCATGCATTGATGTCCCAGGTGTTGCAACCTTCTTGGTTTCCCAAGGCTACAATGGTTGACTCCCACTATTGTACATTGTCATGTAGTTTTTGTTTTGAGAATATCACACTGAAACGAAATACTTTGAAAGGGGAATTGACAACAAATGAAAGCAATGATAGAATGAGTCCAGTCTGAGGGACTTGCATGCACTAAGGCCTTTCCAAATTGGGTGGTCACTCTTAGTATTCAACAACATCCAATAGTAGGCTTGTCTTTCCGTTCACTGTCTAATTTGTGAAAGCATGATTTGATCTATAAAAGCATGGAAAATTAAGATGGCTTGAGATAGTGCTAGTATGATGAATATAGAATCCATTAGGATTTTTTCTCTTTAGAAAGAAGAAGAGAGGGTATCTCCTAATCTTTTATTAAATTTGACAATAAGATAATCTCATGCACATCACATAATCTATGTTACCTTTGCTCATGCAAAATGGTTAAAAATAAAAATATGGAAAACAAATAAAACAAATATGCATAATGATCCAAATTAATGTGGACAAGAAATTAAACTAGTATGAATAGTTAATAAAACAAGAATGAACAACAAGACTTAAAATGTTAGTTATGGATAGCTAAAAATATATCAAGATAGAAATATGAATATATACAAGATAATTTGAGAAAGTACATAAAAAGGAAGATATGTCAACATAAAAATAACATGAAAATATATACACAAACACACTCGATGAACTACAAAAAGAACTAAGTACGCAAGTTGATTGTGGGGGGCGTCAATCTCTCATTTTCTTTTATGATAATTATTCTTTGGTTCTTTAGAATATCATTTTTGGATTTCATATACCTTTCCAAAACTTCCATCTCCTCTATTTGCTTCTTTAATTTCTTAATTTTATTATCTTTATTTTGTTTTGGAATGGTAGGGTCTTTTTCTCTGGTTTCCTTTACAATTATTCAGGCTAACTCCTAAAGATTGTCTTTATCTTGAAAATTTTATCTCTTCCTAAAATTTAAATTTTTCCTTTTCTTCAAACTTTATCTTTTCCTCAACTTGTACCCATGGCTGCTCAAACTATTCCTTTAGATCCTAAAAGATGTAACTATGGTTGCTCGTCATATCTCTCATCATAACTAGTATCATGTTCCTCATAGCTAGCATCATCTTCTTCACAAAGGATTTTATAAAGATCTTTGTAAATTGCTTTGTGATAACTTTCCTTGGATTCCAATATTTCTATTTTGTCTTTAAGTCTTTGCTATCCTTGTTCTATTTGTTGATTAGAGGTACTAGTTGAATGATGTTTTGTTCTTGGCCTTTTGAGAAAATGAACAATGGTTTGCTCATTCCCAACTTGTTTTTCTTGCTCTTTAGACATTTCCCTTGTCACGCTTTTGCTTATAGTAGTTTGTCTTGCCTTCCTTTATGGCCTATTGATGGAGTCTAGTGGAGAAAATTCTTCCACTTCTATCTCTATCTCCTCCTTATCACTCAATAAGGAATTCCTTCCAATTCGTATTGACTTTGTGAAGTTCAGCTTAGACTATCATTTAAATTAAACCATAATGGTATACATTCCTTTCCCTTCTGGATAATTTCTTTTCAACATTTGTGGCCATTCTAGTGAGATCCTCGAGGAGATAAAATGGAAAATTAATATGTTTGGCCTTGTTGAGAGGTTGCATCAACCTAATATGATATAAAACTATAGGATTGTACCTCCTTTCACATGTGATGTATTTTATAATAAAATAAGTTATTTCATTCCAAGGATGCTATAATTAATACCTTGAGACCCCATACAGTCAATTCATTGGTTTCCTAGAGTTTTTAAGGAAGGGTACCCATATTTCTGTTTAGGCTATGCATTCTTAAACCACATTTTCTCCCTTGAATTAACCTCATAGTTCGAGAAATATTGTGGTATGAAAGGTGCAATTTTAGATTCCTAAATTTTTCTATAAACCTGTCAAAAGTACATGCAAACTCCTTAGCCATTGCAATATTATGTCCCTGAAATTTCATTAAAAATTTCATCCATTGTGCTTGTTAAGCAAATTGAGGGTTTCCTTACTGTACTGACGAGCTTCAAAAACTTGTGGCTCATATCTCATAGACATGGTTGAATAATGTAATACCACTATGAAGGTTTTACAAAATTCAATCAAAAATAAAATGAGGTTTGAGTTAAAATATGGTTTTTGAGATACTTAATATGCTTGCTCTGTTTATCAATATTTCAAAAAATATAATTCAAGTCATACCAGAGAATCCTTGTTTTATAATTTGTTTAACTCTGAAACCCTTATGTTATGACTATGAATTTGTGGCTCTATGTAACCCCTATGTGCCTTTTTCGTAAACAATTTAATCATCCCTTTTTATTGTCCTCAAAATCTATTTTGAAATGGCTAAAAAGTAAACAATTTAATCATCCCTTTTTATTGTCCTCAAAATCTATTTTGAAATGGCTAAAAAAAACACTGTGTAAAAACTACACTCTTCATTCTCAACTTATAACAATTTTGGAAAGGAAAAACCATAGCTTAATTTAATTTGGGAGCCTATACTTGGGAACTTTTGACTTAGAATTTGAAACGTCTTGCTTTGGATTTTATAAGTCCATATTTCTTCAAGAATTTGAGCATTTTGGTACGCCTTGTTGAAAATTGTTGTTATTGATCTCAAATGTTGTACAAGTGAAAGAGGAAATTACATAGTCAAATAACATATTTTGAGACCTTTCCAATGGTAAATGGCACTCCTGCTAATTCCATAGGAATGAGGAGACCTGAAATATTTTTTCAAGATGACCCAATCAAAGTACAAGTAGACCCTATTTGGATACCCTATATTTGAAGGCATTTTTACTCCAATTACGTAGCTCAAATGGGAGCATAGGCTATATGGTTGGAAAACTTATTTTGTAACTTTTCTAATGGTATATGCCACGCCTTCTAACTCCTCACAATTGATGAGAAATGAATATTTTAATATTCACTATACATGTTGCCACGTGCACCAGTTGGCCCTGCCAGTGGACAAGTTGGCCCTAACCTAGTGTCCAAACACAGTATAAATAGGCATGAGAAGGAGATTTTCCAACCACTTGACCCAAGAATTTAGTTTTGTGTTTAGAAGAGTGAAGGAGTAGGTTTGAAGTTCATACCTCATGAACTAAGATGAAGTGAAGTGAAGCTAGTTGAATTAGCTTTCTGTGGAGGGGTTTTGGCACATTTATTAAGGCTTTTTGGCATTATTCTTGGGAAGGATTTTTGGTATGTTTGAGGTCTATTTTTTAAGGATGGGTATTTTTGTTTTGAAGGAGAAAATTTAGGGGACAAGTTCTATTGTTTGAAGGTTGAATTTTATAGGACGAGTCCTGTTTTCGAAGGCAAAGTTTCAGGGTTGAGTTTAGGCCCAATTTAAAGTCCATGTTCTGGTGTATTGAAGGTTGAATTCAGATTGGAGCCTACAATTACTGTAAGTTGGTGCTTACTAAGGATTGGTGTCCCCATCTTCTTGACAAGTGGGAGCTTGGAATTTTTGTAAGTTGGTGCTCGTAGAGGATTAATATCCTCATAAGTTATTGTAATAAATTGAAGACTATTTTGAAGTATTTCTTCTTCAAACTTTTATTTGTGGTTTAATATATGTGTTCATACAATGTGGATGATTGATTATGTGATGTGAATTCAGTTTCAAGATTAATTAAGTGAAAAGTTGTCAAAAGTAACAAAACACTGATTCACCCCCTCTCTCTATATCTCCAACAATTGGTATGAGAGTAGGCTTCTTCAAGAACAATCTAATAGCTGGAAGAAGATCTTATAAGGGACATGGCTAGTAGGGAAGCATCAATCAAAATTCCTTTTTTTTTTTCTTTTTCTTTTGAAAGAGAAGAATGAGAACACACTTGATGTCTCTTAGTGTTGAAGTTTGGCAATCTGTTATAGACGGATATAAGGTCACATCCTCTCCTCCAACTGATCGAGATGGGAGAAAGGCTTATGTCTCCAATGAAAAATTTATGAACTCCATTTCAGGTGGCTTGTCATATTTAAAATTTGTTAAGGTTATGCAATGTGAATCAGGTAAAGAGACGTGGGACAAGCTTGTAAGCAATGATGAAGGAGATGAATTTGAAAGCCCACAAAGCTCTATACTTTCTAGAGACAATTTGAAAGCCCACAAATGAATGATGAAGAATGTTTTTCCACTTATTTTCTTCGAGTATATGAAGTGGTTAATTCTCTCAAAGGATTTAGTGAAGAAGTTAAAGAAACAATAGTTGTTCAAGAAAAATTGAGGTCTCTTCCTCTGCGCTTTGATGCGAAGGTCTCTTCCATATAATAATTAAGGGATTTGGAGAATCTGAAAATGGATGAGCTTCAAAAAATTCTCACTGCATACAAAATGAGGATGGGAAACCCATCATATAAGAAAGAAACATTTAAAGCATCTGAGAAATAAAAAAAATAGAAGTCCGGTGATTGAATCTAATACAAAAATGGCTTAGTCAAAGAACTAAAGCGGAAATCCAAATTCAAGTTAAGTTAGCTCTTATCTATTTTAACTGTGGTGAGATAGGACATTTTATTGCAAATTTTCCTCATAGGGAAGATAGTGACGATGACGAAGAACATAGAAAAAGGGTCTTTAAAGAAAATTCTTCGAAAAATAAAAATCTCTATTCCAAGGTGGATAATGATTTTTCTAAATAAGAGGAATGCAATTCTGATGATGATAGAAGAGAGATCTTATTTTTATCCAAAAATGAGGAATCCAACATAGACAAATTAGAGGAGAAAAAATAAAAAGTAGAAGGAGAAAGTGTTAAAGGCATAGTGGAACTTGAAGTAGAACTTATCAGTGCCTTAGAAGAAATTTATAACCCCAGGAAGGAAATCATCTTCATCAAAAATAAAAGAGAGGAAGCAAAAAGAGTGGAAGAAGTGTCGAATATTTAGCTAAAAGAAAAGGAACAAAATTGTGAAAAGCTTGAAGCAAAAAATGTCTGATGAAGGAAAGAAATAGATAATCTTAACTAAAACATAAAAATATATCAAACCATGGGTGCTATTCTCAGTAGTCAAATATTATCTTATAACAAGACTGGTCTTCATTATATGGATGATATGTCATATAAAGAATATGTAAACACTAAGTCACCAAGTAAGGAAGTTGAAGAAAAACCTAAAAGCTACAAACTCAACAAGAGTAAGTACAAGAGATGGAAGGAGTCTGGAAACAATGTTACGCCAGAAATCTATGTTGATGCTTTCAATAAGTCCATTCATAATGCATGTAGCAATCCAATAAGGGACTATTGACGAGCTAGAATAAACCACCAACATTATGGTGTATCCCCGATGTGAAGTCCCAATTAGACCTCACACCGTTTGGGATAGTAGCACCATTCGGTATGTGGGCCCTGCTGCTACCATGTGTGTGTGTTACTCTTGGCTTTCAATTGCAAAGAAATAAATGTTATGAAATCAACCCTCAACTGATAACTTGTACAACACAATACAAGAAAGTAATAACAAAACAATGAGAAGGAGCACGCCTTAAGAAAGATTTAGATAACTAAGACTAACTAAGACATACATAGTAAGAGAGTGCTAGAAACCAACTGCAAATTAGTTCAAATTGATTACTAGTATTTGCATGGAATGAAATAGTAGAGATTCAAATTGAACATACAAGATCCATGCAACAAATTAGTTCCTTAACATGTAACCAATATGTAAATACACATGCATACATAACTAAATCATTGGATAGCCATTACAAATGCCATTAATATGCAAAAGAATCATTACATGAAGTGGAAAGCTTCCCATTAATATTGTTGTCCATTCAAATATATATACCACAAGCTCATAAAAAAACAATAGTGGGATGAGAGTAGTTCATATAATATTTAAAGCATAAACCGTAGCCTCACAATCACTCAACCTCTAGGCTACCAAGAGAAAATGCGCTCAAATCCTAGAATGCTACAATTATACTAAAGTATTCAAGTGCCAAAACACCCCTTTTGAATGAGGCATGAGGGTCTCTCTATGCAAGTGGGTGGTTGAGCTTTCACTTTTCCCATGGCTTTTCAGAACCCCTCATTACCCATTCAAGATGCATAACTCTTTACATTCCAAGCTACTCTTGGATGAGTCCTATTATTTATTATTGACATAACTATTACAATATAGTAAAATAAATGAAATAGGGTTTGAGGCTTCACATGTAAATCATTATGACCAACAACCTTCCCAATAGCTCCAACTTTTAAGTTGTACCAGGTTCCTCTTGTTGTGGATTTATAACATTAATGAACATATGATAAATAACTTTAATATGTGAACTTGAGCCATATGCACAAGGTCTAGGCAATACTATTTCATAACAATCAAAATATTATTAGTTTATTCATAAGGAGTCATCTTAACACTACATAAATTCACATTTAAATACCCTCATAACGTTGTTGCATAAATGGCTGAACCATACTCAATGAAATCATGAAAAGTAAAACAGGGGAGGGTTATCGTTGCAGCACGCTAAGGCATATCTTCCCACAAGTGCCTCTCTATCCTTTACAATTTTCGAAGGCATATTAGGTTTCTAAAACCTCCACCTTATCCCTTTACACATTACTATGATCATAATCTCAAATTAGCTATTAGAAGCAAAATGGATCAAATTCCATGGGACATGAATTTGTGTAATGTAGTAGCCTTCCAACCAGCTTTATTCATGCAACTAATAATTAGGGTACTAGATAAATTGTCTCAACATAATAAAATATAAAAAACATAATGGTAAATATCCTTTCCTTTATTATGAATTAGATTCCAAGGAGTGTTCGACAAATATCATTAAAAAATTTAAGGCCTAGACACAAGATAAGCAACATCTCATGCGTAAGTCCGAATAGGTTAGTCTTCATCAGTTTTCCACTTAAAATTATAATTAAAATGCACTATTGGAAAATTATTGTATAAGTGGCGAGAGTACTTCTCTTGTGAATATGTTCATCTTTACGAACAAAAGGAAATTAATAGTATAAGATCCACTATTTTCTTCTCTCAATGGTTGAATGGGTGCTCACAATATCATAGGGAAGCTAATGATGTCTCCTTGTTCTTGAATACACAAAGACATCTTGCAGAGTTCTCCAACATCCCTTTTGCTTTCGAATATGTTATTGGAGGTTTATTGTAGTGGAAGTCCGGAAGCAAAATGTATATCCTTTAATTAAATGCCTTTTCTTTTAAACCTTGAACTTTTCAATGGCATAATTAATATGCCTTTAGCATGATCACCAATTAATGGAGTATCGTTAGGAGTTTTATTAGTAGAAATCTATTCAAATCCCAAAATAATACTTTGAAGCTTTCATTAAAGAATAACAATAACACTATGCTTCCTTCCATTCAAGTTTTCTTTGTGAATAAAAACCTTCACATCACTAGTATGGATATTGAAATGCATTAAGAGAGATTGAAAGTTTGGTGTTGATGCATAATTGATCAATACCTAGATTGATGAATTTCATTGGACGTTGAGGAGGTGAATTATTTGGTATGCAGCCTGATTATCTTCTTGATTCAAAGGTCTCGTTTTAGCTGCATTGGATCCCAGTTCCTAATGGGCCAACAATGTGGCCCATAGAATAGTTGTTAACCCCCCCAAAGCAAAAAATAGATGAAAAATTGCCTTGTAAACTATTGTAATTTCCTAGTAAATCTGGGTCGTTCATTAGGCGAAATATTTGATGGAAGAAGTTATGTTAATTTAGGGTTTTTCCCCTAGAAGGAAACCCTAAGTTTATATGAGGGAATTTTATTGCGGCTATGTATCATTATTATTATTCTATGCGAGAAAGAGAGAGGAGACTTTGTGAGAGTGAAGATTAAATTACAATGGATTTGTTGTAGGTTGTATCTCTTCATTATGTTGGATAATATAAAAAGAAGGTCTAGTTGTTTCTCTATGGACGTAGCCCAAATTGGGTGAACCACATATATTTGTGTCTCTCTTGTTTTATGCTTTTTGTGTTTGTGATTCTACAATATTTTATGAGTTTCATTGCTTTGTTAATTAATTCCTAACAGGAATCATTGTGAAGAGCAGGAAAGAAAGCGTTGAGGTATGGAGTGTTACACATAGACATGCATGATTATCCAAAACCCTAAAACTTATTTTATTGACCAATGTTACTATTGCTTTTCCCTAGCCCATTATTGTAACCTTCTCCATGTCAGATTAGGGAGTGAAGTTGTCAAATATTTTGCCACTGGTGAAATCCCAATAACTACCCTCGTAGGATTTTAAACATGGTTTCGTTGAAGACCTTTGAAATGCTGTTATCACATAGTACATGTAGGAAGCCTCCTTTTGATATAATTTCGATTGCAATGTATTTAATGTATGCACTCGCTCTTTTGATATAATAACATTGTTGTTTCCTTTGATATCTATTATAGCATTGGCATTATAATATAACTCCCGTCACAATGTTTGTATAATCTCTCATGAGGGATATGTAACCATTGCGAGAAAAAATCTAACCTCTAAATGCAACAAAATGTAACCTTATGGCAACAATTAGTAGATGACCTCTACATCAATGATTATTAAATTCTTCATCGCAATTTGCTAGAACATTGTCGCACTATTTATTGATGTATACGTTGAATCCTTTTCATTGATCTTTAACTTTTCTTGCATGCATTTAATATGTAACTCTTGCATGCTTTTGATATATTATCCTTGCAACATTGATTTATTGCTCTTGCATGTAATAAATTATTATATCCTCCCTTCAATACATTGTGTTATCATTTGCAACACATTTGTTTATATTATATCAACGCATTATAATATGTTCCCTGCAATGCATATGTGTTATATCATCCCTTTACTCGCAATGCTATATCCTCCCTTTCTCTAAGGCAACAATATATTATTATTCCAATGCAAAAATTCATATTACTTCAATACAATGTCTTTAACTCCTTCCAAAGCTTTGTATTATATTGCCTTTCAGCGCATTGTTTGTCTTGCCTTGTGTTGTATTATATTATCCCTTAACATAATGTTGGGCATGGAATCCCCCCACATCAAGTTTTGGGGCTCAAAGCCCAGGTTTTTGTCAAAGGTTTTGTAAGACTCCGCGAATTGCGGGCGCAGAGCGCGAAGTAGAGGTTAAGTCATAGGGTTGTTCGCCCTAAAGCAATGTAATGTAATGTAAAGTCATGTCGGCCTACCCATGGTCCGCGGACCATGGGATTGTATAAATAGAGCGAGGCTCTAAGTTGTAAAGAAAGTAGATGATAGAGAGAGTAGAAAAGGAATGGTTCAAGCTTAGAGTAGAATTCTAAGTGTCTTGGGTCGTAGTAGTAGGAAGAGGCTCTGCAGCTGAGTGTGCAGTGGCCTAGTAGAGTATGCAGCTGAGTGCTCGAACCCCTGCAGCTGAGTGCGCAGGGCAGTGTCGAGTTTGTAAGCGAGATTGAAGATTAATAAAAGAGAAGTTGATTCCTATTTCTATGTAATTATTGTGCATTATCTTCTTTACATTTGTATTCGTTTATGTATCATGCGCACTGATATGATTGTTGAATATGCCGTAATAACCATAAATCTTACACACACAAGCTAAGTAATTAGTTAATTAGCGAGGAACTTGGGTATTATACGGGTCGCCCCCCAAGTAGGGTTGCATGAAAGCCGCACCGTAGGTTGCGGAGGAATCGCAAGTGTGCATAGCGGTAGGTTAGATCACAGATCTCTAGAAGCCCCATCAGACATCCCAAGGGTGCGGAAACCTGGTTCTAGCACCCTCCCATACCACTTCGGGTGAGACCTCAGTCCATGCTCTGTGGACTGTTGCCGAAAGGGCCAGTAGTACCGAGATTTGCTTGGCTAAATCACCTATGAACCTGGGTCAGGCCCATACAAGCCAACAAATGGGTCCGTTTATAGGACTGGGATCTACATAAAGGATGTCTGATGTTGTGCCACTAGAATCCTACAAAGAAAGAAATTTAAGAGTGGTTGGACAAGAAGATTCATGAGATCGCGGCGCAGGAAAACAGAAATCCACGAGTATCTAAGGAACAGTGGTTGGATAACTACTTGTACACTGAAATCCACGAAATTTTCTTTGCATCTTTTCCATTTGAGCTGTATGAATGGATCACAAAGTTAGCAGACAACCAGGGAAGGTGTAGGCTCGACAAACCAATAATGTGGACTCCGGAACTAGTGCGCAGACTAGAAGCCTCAGAATATAAGATAGCGCGAGCTGTGGACCACTGGCTCGACCGAATAATAGGAGGATTTATCACTAAGTTCGCAGTAGACACGACTGTCAGCTATAGCAAGGCAGAGCGACGTTTTCTCGAGGGACCACGAAGTAAGTATATTAAATGTTTAAACACTTGGATTAAGATGCTATTATGTGAAAAGTGCATTTTGCGAATAAATTAATGTTGGGGACTACGTGAAGTGAAAATATCTACAGAAGACGAAGTAGTGAGGATTTGGAAAACACTCCCTTAATTTCATCCTCATGGGAAAGCAAGGAGGAGCTCGCAAAAGTCTCTCCGAGAAGTGTGGTTAGTTTGATAAGATAGAGAATTCCACATTTACCACCCCCACCCACACCGCCACCCATTTCACCCCCCTCATCTCCATATCCACCCACTCCACCTCTACCACCACCGCAGTTCAGTATGGCGAGTGCTATCAAATTTCCAGTGTTTAAAGGAGTAGGAAATGAAGATTCAAACCAATTTTGGTTCGTTGTAAGAGCAGTATGGGAAGCACAGGGCGTAGTGGATGATAATATTAAAAAGGCTACACTAGTGAGCACGCTGCAATATCGCGCATTAATGTGGTATATCAAGCAGTCTAATGACCATCCGAACACAGGAATTGCAGAGATCCAGACTGCGTTGAACAGGGAATTTAACAGGCCAAAATTAGAGACACAATCAATCATCGGGTTTAAGGAGATCGCGATGCTCTCGAGTGAGACCCCCTGGGATCTGGACCAAAGGCTGAAGAGTACGATTCGCAAAGCCAATATGACATTAACAGATGTGCAACATCGCGCATGGTTTGTGGCCTCACTTACGCCACACTTAAGGACGACACTGTCACAACAAAAACTTTACACCCAGGCCGAAGAATTAGATATGGCAATGAGATTGCATGAGACCCCTATACAAGACCCTGGGTTGGGAGTCCAACAAATCCACGTGCCACTGCAAAATCTGTGTCTGGAGATGCAAAGTTTGAAACAGGACAGGACAACTCGACCGGAGGTGCGTGAGGAAGTATGGTGCATAAAATGCAAAGGCCAAGGGCATGACAAGGACCACTGTCTAGCGTTCGTGAACTACTTGGCAGGGGAGGGCCAATGCCATTAAGACCGGAGGCACAGGCAGGGCCGAGTGCGGCGTCTGCATTATGGTGCGCGATCTGCCAGATAGCAGGAAAACATACCACAGATAATTGTAATCTATTGCAGAAGTATACGCAGACATCACAACAATTGTTTTGTAATTTCTGCAGGTCAGTAGGCCATGACAATCACACTTGTCGAAGCTATGAACTGATGATGGATCAGACTTCTGCCTACAAGGTGTAGACCAAAACGTGAGCCCTCAACCCAAATGCAGGGATGGCACGCGTTGAGTTTCAGGGGTGCGGTCGGGGTCGAGGTGGAATGGGAACAGGAAGGGGTCGCAGATAGATAATTTGCTACAATTGCGGAGGGCAAGGGCATTATGCTCCCAATTGTACGAACCTGACTAGGATATCATGTTGGTACTGTAATCAATTTGATCATAAGGCAGAATATTGCCCTTCGCTGATAGCGAAGATGCGCGAAAAGGGGGTACTCCAGCCCCCTCCAACCCAGAATTTACAAATGATGAGGTTTGAACTGCGTGAAGAAGACCCAAATGTAAACATGATGCTCAAGAGTGGTATGGCCATGGGAGATGATAAATGAATGCAACTAGAAGACAATGTGTGGGTTTGCAAGGTTCCTACAAAGGAACCTAAGTTTGACTTAGAACGCGTAAATGAGACATTCACGGAAGCTAAGAAGAGCTTCACGGAGGCCTCCACTTCTAGTAGTAAGGATCAACTAGAACCGGGGATGGATCCATCAATGCTCACTAGCTTTCTGGAGACATACATGAAACTGTTGCGCGATAACAAGGTGGTCAAAGGGCTACAGGAACTTATCACTAGGTGCACGGGGTCAGGGGAACCACGCGTGGTCCGAAAGCTTGGAAAGCATACATTGCGCATAGGAAAGGAGATGAGGTTGACTGCACAGATAGGCGAGTACGAAATGGTTCAGGTAATCCTGGATTTGGGTTCGGACGCGAATGAACTACCAAAGCAAACATGGGAATGCATGGGTAGACTCGCATTACAATGGTCCCCTATTCAGTTACGAATGGCGAACCAACAAAATATTTTTCCCGTGGGAAGATTACAAGGGGTGACAATCGATATTGAAGGCGTGAGCGTGCAGGTGGATTTTGAAGTGATAGATATTGTCGATGATAGCAATCCCTATCCCGATCTACTAGGAATAAACTGGGCTACCGATATGAACGGGGTCATAAATCTGAAGAAGCGCAAAATGATCTTTGAGAAAAAGTCATTACGCGTAGTAGTACTGCTAGATCCAGCCGAAGGAGTGCAATACACCGAACCGGTGCGCGACGACAAAAGTGACAACAATCTTGACTGTATCTACAAGATAACTGCATAAGGAGAAGATTGGGTGAATCCGACTATAGATGGAGGGATTTCATGCGAGCATGAAAGCTCATGCACTTCAGATTCAGAGGAAGAGATAGAGTGATGGCAGAATCGGTTGCACGAAGTAACAACGCTTAACTGTAATATGATGGTTAGATTACTGCGTTGCGTGACAACAAAGGCAAGGGAGCTGCTGACATATGATGGATTATCAATGGTGGATGAATTTCTGAGCAAATTCGAAAGTGCAGTATTAGAACAACAGCGGTTCGATGCGCTGAAGTGGGCACTGCGCACAACACCCGCACGATGGTGGGGTACGCATCCAGGAACTTTTGAAGACTGGCGCGGATGCAGAAGGATGATGCGCCTGCAGTTTGGACAACCCCAAGTATGACTAGTAGACAAATATGATGGACGAGATGATCTGCACATGCACCTCGCTAAATGGACCAAGGTCTACAGGGAGGAGCCACAACCTAAACAGGTGCACCTACTACCATGCCCTGTACGTCATATTGCGCGAGGGATTCTTGTTAACATTTACATTTGAAGATCGTTGGTCAGATATAGTAGATGATGCGCTACAAGCAGTAGTGAATTATGCTATCTTTAAAATACCACAAGAGCCAATGGGAGTACTTCAACCAGAATGGGCAATACAGTTAAGCAGCGCACTAGAGTGCTATAACGTGAATGTTGAGGAGGATGATGAGGACCCATGGAACATTAATATTTCAGAAATAGAAGGCTCTTGCGAGATTCGCAGACCATCACTTGAAGACCCCGACATCACCGCGCTGCTAAAGACAAAGCAGGTCAACATTGGAATGGAGGCAGAGTCGAAGTACGCAACACTGGGGGCCTATTGGGACGATGTCATGATCGATAAAGTCGCTGAGCTACTCCACGAATACCAAGACTTATTCCGAACTAAAATTACGGACTTAAAAGGGATCGTGGGTGATTTGGGGATGATGAAGATCACCCTAAAACTCGGCACGAATCTAGTTAAGCAACGACCTTACCGCTTGAACCTAAAGTATAAAGAAAAGGTCTGCGATGAATTAGACAAAATGCGTGCAGCTGGAATTATTGAACTAGTGGAAGAATCTGACCGGGTGAGTCCTATGGTAGTACAGGAGAAAAAACAAAAGGGTGAAATAAGAATATGCGTAGACCTCAGGAAGCTGAACGATGCCTGTGTACAAAATCCATTCCCAACACCATTCACAGATGAAGTACTAGAAAATGTTGGCGGCCAGGAAGCATACCCATTCACGGATTGGTTCTCAGGGTACCACCAGATCAAGATCGCACCGGAAGATAGCAGCAAGACGACCTTTGCAATAGAATGGGGATCTTTCAATACATCGTGATGCCGTTTGGACTAAAGAATGCACCAGCTATATTTTCGCGCATCATGGTAGCCACGTTCAAAGAATAAATCCACAAGTTTTTGGAGGTATATCTGCATGATTGGATTGTTTTTGGATTAGTTAAGCACCATGTAGCAAGCCTACGCTTGATGCTAGATACTTGTCGCCGACACCAAACTGCGTTGAACCTGAAAAAGTGTACATTCCTCGTTCCCTTTGGAAACCTACTTGGGACATGTGGTCTGCAAACAAGTACTGATGGTGGACCATGTGAAGATTGTTGTAATCCTAATTTTGGAAGCAACGTGAAGTGTTAAACAACTGCGGGTTACCTTGGGACACACTGGATACTATAGGAAGTTCATCAAAATTTATGCCCAAATAACCGCGCCGATGGAAAAGCTATTGAAAAAAGATGTTACATATTGCTGGAATGATGATTACATGAATAGTTTGGATGTCCCGAAGGGGAAGCTGGCCTCTGCGCTAATCCTGGTCTTCCCGAAATGGGACGTGGAATTCCATGTACATGTTGATGGGTCGTGCATCGCGTTGGGAGCCGTAGTGACACAGGAAGGCACGAAGGGTATAGATCACCCGATCACGTTTGCAAGTCGAAGATTGTCCAAAGTGGAAAAGAACTACTCTACCACTGAGTATGAGGGGTTGGAAATGGTGTACGCGCTCCAGAAATACCGACACTATTTACTTGGTGAACATTTCAAGATGTATACTGACCATTCCGCACTGAAATACTTGGTGAACAAGCCTGTGTTGGGGAGGCGCATATGCAAATGGTTTTTACTATTTCAAGAATATGATTTTGAGGTCATAGTCAAGTTGGGATGCTAAAACGCAGGACCAGACCACTTGTCACGAATTGAGACAGGCGAGGAACCAACAAATTTGGAGGAAGGGCTACCTGACGCACAACTCTTCGTAGTGCGCGCCACGAACAGACACTTCGAAGATATAATCCATTTTCTAACAACAGGGATTGCGCCGAAGGAGTACTCAATCCAACAGAAGAAGAAATTGGTGGTGTGTGCGACGGACTTTTCTGTCATCGCAGGGCACCTCTACAAGATGGGAAATGATGAGATATTGCGAAGATATGTACTTGAATTTGAACGACGTTAGATCCTCGCAGAAGCACATGGGGGCACTGTAGGAGGACACTATGCAAGACGAACGACCACAGAGAATATTCTTTACGCAGGGTTATGGTGGCCGACCTTGTACCAGGATTCGAAAGCGCATTATAAGGCCTGCGATATATGTCAAAGGACGGGAAAACCACCACGAAGGGACGAGATGCCACTAAATCCCCAAATGACACTGCAGTTGTTTGATAAATGGGCGATCGAATTCGTGGGCCTGATCAAACCTCAGGGAAAGACAGGCGCGCGCTACATCATCACCACGAAGGAATACCTGACACGATGGGCGAAAACACATCCGGTCAAGGACTGCACGGCAACTACGATTGCAAAGTTTTTGTTCAAAAACATGTTGACACGATTTGGCTGTTCAAAAATCTTAATGAGCGTTCGCGGAACACATTTATTGAATGAAACCATCAACGTGCTCAAAGAAGAGTTCTAGGTGTATCACCAGAAAAGTACACCGTACCACCCACAGGCCAATGGAACAGTAGAAGCATTCAATAAAATACTGGAGACTGCGTCGAACAAAGTATGTAACGTGCAACGGAACAATTGGGACCTGGGCGTTCTCATTGTGTTATGGGCATACAGGACAACATGCAAGAAATTGATGGGACAGACACTCTTCCGTTTGGTCTATGGTACAGAAGTAGTCATGCCGATGGAATACATCGTACCTAGTATGCGAATAGCAGCGCTCACAGCCATGGCGGACCGCGAAGCTTTAGAAGAAAGGATTGCGCAATTAGAAGAACTTGAGGAAGAATGGTTTCTAGCTGGATTTCACCAACAGGTACAAAAATAGTGTGAAAAGGCCTGAAACGACTTCCATATCAAGTTACACACCTTCAAAGTAAATGACATTAGTGCTACCGTATGACAACAAGTTTGGAAATTTTCTGGGAAAATTTAGAATGCACTAGTTGGGACCATATGTGGTAAAGGAGGTCACAGACGGAGGCGCGGTCCAGCTAGTGAAACTCAATGGAGAACCCTTCCCAGGAAAAGTCAATGATAGTTGCTTGAAACCCTACACGGGTGGGCCAACTCTTTCACTAGCCGGCCGAAGCACAGTCTTTGCAGCCGAGGAGCTGGACAAGGGTGCGAGACTATAAACACAAGCACCAGAAGCTAGTACCAAAGAAAGGACATGAGTTAGACACGGATGATTCAGAAGCAACAACAGAGCGCATACAATAGGTCCAACAAGAACAGTGTGCCACGAACCTCCGGTCAGTACGGGAACAGTTGGAAGGGGTTTCGTGCCAAGATTGCCGCACTAGCAGAGTCACTTGGGACGAGTCATGATGATTGTGTTGGGGGCCTGTTGGGCATGGAATCCCCCCACAACAGGTTTTGGGGCTCAAAGCCCAAGTTTTGGTCAAAGGTTTTGTAAGACTCCGCGAATTACCGGCGCGGAGCGCGAAGTAGAGGTTAACTCATAGGGATGTCTGCCCTAAAGCAATGTAATGTAATGTAAAGTCATGTCGTCCTACCCATGGGATTGTATAAATAGAGCGAAGCTCTAAAGAAAGTAGATGATAGAGAGAGTAGCGAAGGAATGGTTCAAGCTTAGAGTAGAATTCTAATTGTCTTGGGTCGTAGTAGTAGGAAGAGGCTCTGCAGCTGAGTGTGCAAAGGCCCAGTAGAGTCCGCAGCTGAGTGCGCGGACCCCTGCAGCTGAGTGCGCAGGGCGGTGTCGAGTTTGTAGGCAAGATTGCAGATTAATAAAAGAGAAGTTGATTCCTATTTCTGTGTAATTACTATGCATTATCTTCTTTATGTTTGTATTCGTTTATGTATCATGCGCACTAATATGATTGCTGAATATGTTGTAATAACCATAAATCTTACACACACAAGCTAAGTAATCGGTTAATTAGCAAGGAACTTGGTGTTTCCAGGAAAACTAGTGTCTTTTCGATCTGTTAGTCCCACTAAGACAGGTAGCTATCTTAGAAACAAACAATCAAAGCAAATTGTGATTTCCTTTATGTACGATAGATAAGAGAGAAGCAAAGAGGACCAACCTGGATCTTCCACTTGGCTCTTGGCTTGTTTCCTCTCTCCCTTGATAGAGCTTGCCACTCCTCTCCTACTTGTCCCACTTTAGAGAATACCTGTAGAGACAAAGTAACAAAACACCATCAAAGCATCTTGATCTATAATACCATAAACCATGCAAAATCAGAAATATATTGACCATACAATTGCATTCACAGATAACATGATTCACAAATACATGATTATATGGAGGAAAACTCAAAGAACTTTATTAATAGTAGAAGAGAGGATTACAACCCAGTTGTCTGATCTAGCATCATCCTCCCAGCATCAAAGCCCTCTTCACCTCATGAAAAGCAAGATCACCCAACAATACAATGTCTCTTCTCAAGGAGAAACCAACAACACTTCCTTACAAAGTACAAAATTCCAGCCTCTAGATCTCTCAGATGAGGGATCCATTTGTAGATATTTGCAAAGGTGTGAGTCAGCTTTGGGTTTTTGATTAGTGTCATTCCACTGATAGTTCTTGGTTCCACTTGGAGATTTCATTGATCTCTTACTCATCCCTGAGCGAATTCAGAGAGGCAAGTGTCATATGAGAAGTTTCTAGAAGATTCTCTGGGTATCCACTTAGCAAATTGTCTCTGCCATTTGTCTACTCTCGCTCATTGCACCCTACAGAAGGCTCTTTCAGTATGCATCACACCTGGCTAGTGTAGCAACCAGTATGCATCGCACCTTGACCATGGAGCAGTCAATATGGTCCAATTTTAGCCAGTTCTGAGTGGTTTTTCAGGTGGAACTTCTGGGAAATGATGTAATCAGTTGACCATGATTCTTTAGGGTATGAAACAACACTTTTAGGGGTTCAAGAGCCCTTGTTTTATCGATATATATGTTTGGGGTTGCAGTGCCCAAATATGTCTATAATAGTTTCCCCCTAAAGCATGAGGTCGTAAATCTTCTGATGTCGGGTGAAATGCTTTATCATGAGGATCCGAGGTGTTCGAATTGGAAGGTGACCTGTATATAATACAATACAATATATCATCATCACATTATTGTCATGATCTAGCTGAGGTGGGCATTCCCATGCTCAGATTTATAGATTCATTTTCATGTACATAGGACAGATAATCGTCTGCTATTGCAGGCTGGTGATTCTTTATAGAGTCATCATCCCTTAGCTTGGATGATCATCTATGCAGCTTCTGTGTACATTTGATGTCTTTATATTCCTGAATGTATCGTAGCCCAGATGGATGAAACTAGATCCGGGGTCTTCAAACTCGTTCAATCTTCGCCTGAGGTACAAGTCGATCCATGTGAAAAGATGTTCTAAAGTTTAACATGGAAAGACATCACCTGATTACCAGCCAATGATGTAAGCTGTTAACAGGCGCGAGAGGAATCACCGCTAATGATAATGACCCTCAAGGTACTACAGTACAATTCACGTGGTGTGAATATATGATATGATGTCGAACACTGTGCAAAATCTTTCGGTCGAAGGCCATTAATGTAAACCTGTCACCGGAAATGAGAAACTTGCCATTGAGGCATGCAAGCTTCAAAGTGCTGAAAGGGTTGTTCCTAAGTCAACTTCTTGGATAATGAGCTGATGTCGACAAGAAGTGACCCGTCATAGGAGAACCTTAATGTATCCCACATCTATGACACGAAATGAAGCAAATGATTTTCTGGAGGTGAAAACGATCTGATGATACAAGTTTAAGAAATGGCGGTCATGAAAAACGGAGAGTGAAGGTATTGCAGTGGATGAGGCATTAGATGGGTAGTGAATTCTCTAAATGACTTCTCTTGAACATGTCGGCGACACTGAGATGTATTGGTAGCATTAACCCCAAAATATGGATGGTGTGGAGGACCAATGGTGATATGACTGGTGAAGGGAATAACCCAACCTGACTCAATCACGGTGATGGAGTGAAAGTGTCATGTTCAAGAGCAACTTGCTACCAATGAAGTTCTTCAAGTTTTCTTCCCTTTTTCCCCAGTCATTGCTGACTGGTACCTCTTTATTTTTGTCAATCTTGAGGAGGATAACATTTGCTTGTTCTATAATTTTCCCTTCAGGCAAACTTGTCGTTATGTTTTAGCGAGCCTAGCTACAGTGAAACTCATTCTTGTCTGGATGGACAAGTTTGTCGCTATTATTTTAACGAGTTTAACGATAAGGATAACTCGGTCCTTTTCATCTTTATAGAGTTTGAAAAGGGACAAAAATGAAACTCTAGCAGGCCTTTTTCATAGCATAACCCCTTAAGTCCAAAAAAGTATAAAATAATACGAAAAGGATGACTTTTTGATCGCTTTAGCGAGCCAAAAAAGACAAGCGCTTGATCCTTTTGTGGGATGATCCCTCAAGTCCAAAAAGATTAAAATGTAGAGGAGGGATGGTGTTACGCAGTAATTTGTCACTGTTGGTCACCGTCCTTGTTACCCCCCGCTGTCACACATTGGAGGACACATTTACAGACCTGTGACCAGTGACACAACTTAAAAACACTTGCATTGAGGT